>ML108018.1:49233-133036 GCA_003697995.1 Taxidea taxus jeffersonii
GGGATGCCTGGGTGGCTCAGTCGGTCAAGTGTCTGCCTTTGGGTCAAGTCATGATCCTGGAGTCCTGGGACTGAGCCCCACATCAGGCTCCCTGGTCAGCAGGAAGTCTGCTGCTCCCTCTGCCCTTCACCCCACGTGTGTTCTTGTTCTCTCAAAGAAAGAAAGAAAATCTTAAAAAAAAAATAAAATAAATTGGACCACTTTCTTACACCATACAGAAAAATGAACCATAAAATTTCTAAAAAACAAAATGAACAAACAAAAAACCATAGGCAGTAATCTCTTAGACATTGACCTTAGCAACATTTTTCTAGCTATGTCTTCTAAGGTAAGGGAAACAAAAACAAAAATAAGCTACTGGTGGGGGGAGGGGTGCCTGGGTGGCTGAGTCCATTAAACATCTGCCTTCAGCTCAGGTCTTGATTCCAGGGTCCAGGGACTGAGCCCTGCATCGGGCTCCCTGCTGAGCAGGGAGACTGTGTCTCTCTCTTCCTGTGCCTGCTGCTCTGCCTACTTGTGCTCCTTCTCTCTGTCAAGTAAATAAATAAAATCTTAAAAAATAAACTGAGACTACATCAAAATAAAAGGTTTTACATGGCAAAGAAAAGCATCAATGAAACTAAAAGGCAATCTACTAAACAGAAGAAGATATTTGCAAATGATGTATCTCCTAAGGGGTTAATATTCAAGATAAATAATGTATACAACTCAACACCACAAAGACCCTAAGCAACTCAATTCAAAAATGGGCAGAGAATCTGAATACACATTCTCCAAAGAACACATACTGATGGCCAATAGAACATGTAAAGATGCTCAACATCACTAATCATCAAGGAAATGCAAATCAAAACTACAATGAGAGACCACTCACACCTGTCAGAATGGCTAAAATCAAAAGACAAGAACTAGTGAATGTTGGGGAGAATGTGAAGAAAAAGGAACCCACATGCACAGTTGGTAAGCATGTAAATTGGTGCAGCCATTGTGGAAAACAGTATAGAGGTTCCTCAAAAAATTAAAAATAAAAATATTGGGACACCTGGGTGGCTCAGTCAGTTAAGTGTCTGACTCTTGGTTTCAGCTCAGGCCATGATCTCAGGAGTCATAAGATTAAGCCCCCATTGGACTCTGTGCTCAGTGTAGAGTCTGCTTGAGATTCTCTCTCTCTCCCTCCCCCTACTTGCACACACACACTCTCTCTCAAATAAATAAAATATTTAAAAATAGAAATACCTATATATCTGTTAATTCCATTGATGGGTAATTACCCAAGGAAAATGTAAACAGTAATTTGAAAGGATATGTGCACCCCTATGTTTATTGCAGCATTAATAATAATAGCCAGGATATAGAAACAATCTAAGTGTCCATTGATAGGTGAATGGATAAAGAAGTGTTATAATAGTGTTTACATAGTAGAGTATCCTGATCAATGAGATATGTCGGAGATGCAAGTATTAGTAAGAAGTGGTGTACACACCTAGAAGTCCTAGCAATCAGACAACAAAAAGAAATTAAAGGCATCCAAATCGGCAAAGAAGAAGTCAAACTATCACTCTTTGCAGATGATATGATACTATATGTGGAAAACCCCAAAAGACTCCACTCCAAAACTGCTAGAACTTATACAGGAATTCAGTAAAGTGTCAGGATATATAAAATCAATGCACAGAAATCAGTTGCATTTCTTTATACCAACAACAAGACAGATGAAAGAGAAATTAAGGGGTCAATCTCATTTACAATTGCACCCAAAACCGTAAGATACCTAGGAATAAACCTAACTAAAGAGGCAAAGAATTTATACTCAGAAAACTATAAAGTACTCATGAAAGACATTGAGGAAGACACAAAGAAATGGAAAAATGTTCCATGCTCCTGGATTGGAAGAACAAATATTGTGAGAATGTCTATGCTACCTAAAGCAATCTACACATTTAATGCAATCCCTATCAAAATCCCATCCATTTTTTTCAAAGAAATGGAACAAATAATCTTAAAATTTATATGGAACCAGAAAAGACCTCGAATAGCCAAAGGAATATTGAAAAAGAAAGCCAAAATTGGTGGCATCACAATTCCAGACTTCAAGCTCTATTACAAAGCTGTCATCAACAAGACAGTATGGTACTGGCACAAAAACAGACACATAGATCAATGGAACAGGATAGAGAGCCCAGAAATAGATCCTCAACTCTATGGTCAACTGATATTCGACAAAGCAGGAAGGAATGTCCAATGGAAAAAAGACAGCCTCTTCAACAAATGGTGTTGGGAAAATTGGACATGCAGAAAAATGAAATTGGACCATTTCCTTACACCACACACGAAAATAGACTCAAAATGGATGAAGGACCTCAATGTGAGAAAGGAATCCATTAAAATCCTTGAGGAGAACACAGGCACCAACCTCTTCGATCGCAGCCCAGCAACTTCTTCCTAGGAACAACGCCAAAGGCAAGGGAAGCAAGGGAAAAAATGAACTATTGGGACTTCATCAAGTTCAAAAGCTTTTGCACAGCAAAGGAAACAGTTAACAAAACCAAAAGACAACTGACAGAATGGGAGAAGATATTTGCAAATGACATATCAGATAAAGGGCTAGTATCCAAAATCTATAAAGAGCTTAGCAAACTCAACACCCAAAGAACAAATAATCCAATCAAGAAATGGGCAGAGGACATGAACAGACATTTCTGCAAAGAAGACATCCAGATGGCCAACAGACACATGAAAAAATGCTCCACATCACTCGGCATTAGGGAAATACAAATCAAAACCACAATGAGATACCACCTCACACCCATCAGAATGGCTAAAATTAACAAGTCAGGAAATGACAGATGCTGGCAAAGAAGTGGAGAAAGGGGAACCCTCCTACACTGTTGGTGGGAATGCAAGCTAGTGCAACCACTCTGGAAAACAGCATGGAGGTTCCTCAAAAAGTTGAAAATAGAGCTACCTATGACCCAGCAATTGCACTACTGGGTATTTACCCTAAAGATACAAATGTAGTGATCCGAAGGGGCACGTGCACCCGAATGTTTATAGCAGCAATGTCCACAATAGCCAAGTTATGGAAAGAACCTAGATGTCCATCAACAGATGAATGGATAAAGAAGAGGTGGTATATATATACAATGGAATACTATGCAGCCATCAAAAGAAATGAAATCTTGCCCTTTGCGACGACGTGGATGGAACTAGAAGGTATTAATGAAATAAGTCAATCAGAGAAAGAGAAAGACAACTATCATATGATCTCCCTGATATAAAGAAGTGGAGATGCAATGTGGGGGTTTGGGGGGGTAGAAAAAAATAAATGAAACAAGATGGGATCGGGAGGGGGACAAACCATAAGAGACTCTTAATTTCACAAGACAAACTGAGGGTTGATGGGGGCGGGGTTGGGAGAGGGTGGTGGGGTTATGAACATTGGGGAGGGTACGTGCTATGGTGAGTGCTATGAAGTGTGTAAACCTGGCGATTCACAGACCTGTACCCCTGGGGCTAATACATTATATGTTTATGAAAAAATAAAAATTTATTAACAAAAAAAGAAATGGTGTACACACACATGCACGTGTGCATATGCATGCACGCACGTGCGCGCGCACACACACACACACACACACACACACAGGAATATTACTCAGCCATAAAAAATGACTGTGATCTTGCCATTTACAACATCAGAGACCTACAGGGTATTATACTAAATGAAGTAAATCTGACAGAAAAAAACAAACACTGTAGGATTTCACTTATATGTGGAGTCTAAAAAACAAACAAAAAGCAGAAATAGACCCATAAATACAGAGAACTGATGGTCACCAGAGGGGAGGAATGTGGTGGGATGGGCAAAATGTGTGAAGGGGAGTTGGGGTGCAAGCTTCCAGTTTTAGAATGAATAAGGAGGGTAAAAGGTACAGCATAGGGAATATAGTCAGTTGTATTATAACAACATTGTACGGTGACAGATGGTAGCTACAGTTGTAGTGAGCACAGCACAGAGTTGTTGAATCACTATGTTATGCCTGAGACTAGTATAACATTATGTGTCAATTTTGATTTAAAAAAAAAAGGATGAAAATCATAAGCAAGAATATATTTACAGTACTGTATTTATCAAAGACAATTCATGTATAATTGGACCCATGAAGTTCAAACCCTGTTGGCCAGGAGTCAACTGTATATACAAAATAAAACCATAAGGTGATACTTTTTTCATTTATAAGATTGTCAAAGATTTGAAAGTTTGATAATACTCAGTATTGGCGAGTGACAGTATGAGTGAACAGTAACCCATAAACTGTAGGAAATAAACTAATGTAACAACTCTGAAGGGCAATTTGACAATACTCATAAAAATGTAAATGAATATGGTCTTAGAATTTCTACTCTAGGAGCAAATATTCTTACACAACTGTGCGAAAGTCTATGAATAAGACCATTCATTGTATGCTTGTTTACAGTAGTGATTTAAATATTTACAACTACAACTTGTTATGGCACACCCATACAATGGAGTTCTGTGCAACTATTAAGAGTTAGGTCTATTATGGTCGGTAAGCTGTAAATGAAATCTGATTTGAAATGCCTTCACTATTTAAAATTCATGTTTGCCAACATGTTGGTGTTGATTTTGCCAAAATCAGGCTTGATAATGATTAAAGTTGGTGTTCTAGCTGCGTTGGGCTTTTTTCCTAACAGAAAATAAATGTTTAAAGAGGAATAGCCTTTTAGTTTTACTTCTTATACAGTTGAATTATTTTACAGGAGAGGGATAAGGAGCACTTTTCAGTGTGCTTTAAAGAAAATTTTTTCCCCCTTAAAAGGAATGTACTTTAAATAAAGAATTTTACTTGTTAAAAAAAAAAAAAGAGTTAGGTCTATTTATACTAATATGGAATGGTCTTTAAAATATATGGTTAATAGAAAGCACAGGAAAAGAACAAAAAATATATGTAATAACTCACTTGTATAAGAAAAAAGATTTTTTAAAAGATTTTGTTTATTCATCTGGGAGAGAGAGAGAGCACAAGCAGGGAGAGAAAGAAGCAGACTCCTTGCTGAGCTGGGAGCCTGATGTGGGGCTTGATCCCAGTATCTGGAGATCATGACCTGAGCCAAAGACAGACACTTAACCATCTGGGCCACCCAGGCACCCCAAGATACATGTTTATATATATATGAATATGTGTATATATAAGCTTGTAATTGCTCATCTAAAACCCTTGAGACCAGATAGCCCTTGAACCTAGAATATCTTTGGATTTTAGAAAGATCTTGTTCTGGAATTTAAGTTTTTTAAAGAGAGCAATTAGTTACATTATGGGCAGCACCCCATAATCAATTGCTATTTCTGCTTTGAGAAGTATTTACAGATTAAATGATAAAACATGGGAGGAGAGGGGAAGAGTTTGGGGTAAATGCATTAAATAAGATTTGGAAAAGAATTATTGAAGCTGTTTGGTGGATATATGGTCTTTCATTTTATTACCTACTTTTATATCTTTTTGAAATTTTCCATAATAAAAGTTCTAAGATCTATTTCTGGAGTGAACTGTTTTAACTATTAGCAGGGCAAAGTAGGATAAAACATTAGCCTCATCAGGTCAAATTTTGCTGAGTTCAGATCAATTCTGATTTTGCTGCCACATGAATTATGGAAAATCAGTTTCCAAGGCATTTTGGATTTTGGAATTGTAAAGAAAGAACCTTAAACTCCACAACATATGACAATACAGAAAGTTGTTGAGACTAGTTTCTTCTCGTAGATACAACTAGGTGTTGGAGGGTGGGAGATGTAGACAAGGGAAGAAATTTCATTTTACTTTCTACCTTTTTGTAAGTCCAAATTTTTTAAGTTTTCACATTAAATCTTTACATTGAAGAAAATCACTGAGACATTTGTCTTGTGACTGCTGTCTGCCCAATTTTATTCAATACTGAATACTTGCAACATGCTATATACGTTAAGTATTGGAAGTATGATAAATCATATGTACAAGGATATGCATTTAACCCCTCATACACTTTAATCATAAATTTCTTGACAATACTCAATATATAAAACTGATAGTAGCATATTGTGAATTTTTAAATGCTCAAGTGTGTGGTTTATACTTTCTCAGTCTTTAATCCTATAGTAATTTTCACCATAGGATTTAGTTTCCTTCCAGGTTTAAGGTTTTACAACTAAGTGACTTAAGTAATGAAAAACATTGTATCAGTGAAGGACATTTTATTTGTTTAACTGTGGTAAAATATATAATCAAAGTTGAGCATTTTCCCCATTTTTAGGTATACAGTTCAGTAGCATTAAATACACCTGGGCAACCACCACCACTGTCCATCTCTAGAACTTCCTTCACCTTGCAAAACTGAAACTGCCATTAGACAATGACTTCCCATTTCCCTCTCCCCTTAACACCTGACATTCACCATTCTACTTTGTCTCTATGAATTGGACTACTCTAAGTAGCTCATGAGTGAACCCTATGGTATTTGTCTTTATAGGATACTGTCAATGTCTTCAAGACACTAACACTGTCATATTAAATCTTCAAGAGATTTATGATTAAAGCATAGGATTTTGTTTATATTTTGGGTTTCACTGATTTTGCACCTGGGCATGACTTATTATAATAAAAACATAACCTTTTTCACTTAAATAGGTTACAGGATACTAGGAGTGCTTTCTTTATTCTCAGTTTTGTTGTTATTAAGGAACTGATAAGGAATGGGTTCTTAATGTGAATGCCTATTTTGAATGGTTATTTATTATTCCATCACTTTACCACAGGCTGTATTAAGACAGGCAACATGATTTACCTAAGAGCTCTTACCTCAGAGTTTTGTTTCAATTTACCACAGGGTGTTTTTCAGCAGTCCATAGTAAAAATTAAGTATGGCACTGAAAAAGTCTAATTGAGAAAACTGTCATGACATTCAATCTCCTGTTTTTCACTGTATTTTATCAGATTATGTGTTTAAAGAAAAAAGTACCATATATATAAAGAAAATTTTTATGTGTCACCTTTTGAAGGTTACAGTCTTCTTCCTCCCTTGATGACTCAAGTCCAACAAATTTAATGAAAGATTCTCATGCTATCAACTGCAGGAAAGTAAGTAGAATAAGTAATATTCATGTAATAAGTGGGTGAAATTTGTTTCTTTTTAATTATTTGAGAAAAGATGCCATCATAAAAAAATGAACTATTTTCATGTTTTTAAGAGGAAATATAGACTAGTAGTTGACCGCAAAGTTGCTGGACACGTGCTATGTGGGTCCATGTTGTGACTCAGACACCTAGTGCTGGGTAACCTCATGCTTGTTATTTAAACTCTGTGCCTCATCTGTGAAATAGGGACAGTAATAGCACCAGACTCTTAGAGTGATGTGTAAATTAAATGATTTGATACAAAAATAAGCAAAAACCTAACAGTGCCTGGTACATAAGATGTGCTTAATAAATGGTAGCTAGGATATTACTGTAATGGGTTCCAATTCAGTGGATTAAATGTACTCCTTATGGTCTGGAAAAAAATTTTAGTACTATATACTACAAGTATTTCATACTGTTTAATTTAATTAAACAAATACTCGCTACTGCAAAATACATTGCTGCATATATAAAACTGACTAAACATAGTGGTAAACATCTGGAAGAGTCACATACAATTTAATTCTAATGGATCCCGGAAAAAAAAAAAGATCTAAAGTAGGTCTATAAACAAAGTGGTTATTTAAAAATAAAATAGGAGAAAAGAGAAATTAAATCAGGCCAAAAAGGAAATAAAAAGAAAAGTTTGTACACAGGGTCCTGGGTGGCTCAGTTGGCTGAGCAACTGCCTTCTGCTCAGGTCATGATCCTGGAGTCCCTGGTATCAAGTCTCCTATCGGGCTCCCTGCTCAGCAGGGAGTCTGATTCTCCCTCTGCCCCTCCCACTTCTCATGCTGTCTCTCTCTCTCTCTGTCTAATAAGTAAATAAAATCTTTAAAAAATGTTTTTATACAAATGTCATGGGTCTTTTGGTCTAGTATATACTCTTGCTCATACATTTAGCCAATGTTTATTAGGTAGCTATTTTGTGCCAGACAATAGGGTAGAAGGGGGTTAAGTCATTCCAACATAATTTCAAAGTAGGGTACATTATATAGACATTTTATAGATCAAGTTCATCAATTTAATAAGACAACATAGGTAAATGATATATCTTTTTTCCACCAAGCATTATTGCATTTATTTAGTGTTCAACATAATGTTTAAGACACCATACATTGCTTAAGGAAATTTATATAGATGCTAACATTATAAAAGCCAAAAGAAAATTATTTACCTAAAACTCAAGATCGTGGTTACTCTAGCAGAAGAGAAAAGGGGATGTGATCAGTGGGCAAATGCCAGGCTAATAAGCGGTCAGTAATATTATGTTGGTAAATGATGTATGTTGATGAGCTACATTAACTACTGAATTGTTGGACCTGTAACTGTGTAATAGCATGATAACTTTTTGGTAAAAGCCTTTAGTTTAATCCACTTCCCACTCCAAACCACTATTTCCCATTGTAGTTTCATGTGAGATAAAGTTTTACCATCATTTCTTAAAAACAAATAGCTCTTCCTCAACAATCCAAAACTTGTCCTTATAATATGTACATTCAGTTACTGTTACAAACAATGTGGACTTTGGCGTTAGGTGGATCGGTTAGAATAATGGCCTCAACACTTGGGCAAGCTATTAGCCTCTTTAGCCCTCAGATCCCTGACCTCATGATGTTTGAAACATGAAATGCCTGGGGGTGCCTGGCACACAGTCCTCAGTGAATGCAAGTGGCCATACGGATGAGGCAGGCCTACGTCTGATCATTGCTAAAAGAGTTTCATTTCATTCAAGTAGGAACCTTACTATTTATTATTCTTTCTTTTCAGATATCAAAAAAGGAGTCAATTCCACTAAATCCTTCTGATGTAGGGAAGCCAGAGGCTACAAGACAAAACCAGAGTGCTGATCCTCCCCACAGTCACGAGCCACTCCTCGGTAAGATTTCTTTGGCAACTGCCCGCCATTTCAGTTTTCTAAACACTTTCTTAATCATGATACTTTCAGACATAGGAGATCTCTAAAGGAGCAAAGACTTTTAAAACTAAGATTTTTCCATTCAAAACCCTAAATACAATGATCATACCCGACTTCAAGTTGGTTGCTACTGAATGCACCTGTCATTAAAAATCCTGTTATCGGGACGCCTGGGTGGCTCAGTTGGTTAAGCGGCTGCCTTCGGCTCAGGTCATGATCCCAGCGTCCTGGGATTGAGTCCCACATCGGGCTCCTTGCTCGGCAGGGGGCCTGCTTCTCCCTCTGCCTCTGCTCTGTCTGCCTGTGCTCGCTCTCTCTCTCTGTAACTAATAAATAAATAAAATCTTTTACAAAAATCCCGTTATCAACGGAATTAGTTATGGGTATTGTTAATACATACTATCTAAATAAAACTAAGGTACTTTTATTTAGGGGGAAAATACCCACTTCCAAGAATAAGCACTTTTAAATGTACCAATCATAAAGTGTTTAAGAAGTAATTATTCATTTTAACTGTGTTTATGTAGACTCAAACCAAGTAGACTGAAGTGACATGGGTTTATACTATTCATAACTAACATTGATCTACTGGAAATGTATGTCAAAGCGAATCAAAGGACTTGAAAGAAACTGGATTTCAGCTTCACAGAGAGCCACACAGTAATCATCTCAAATTCTATTGTACTCCGAAAGATTTCTAGAGAACTTTGGCTAACCTGTACCTGTGTGTTAACCCATAATTTCTAGATTCTCTTCATTATCTCTAACTTAAATCTTGTGTCTATGGTTTCTTCTTATTCCTTTTTTAATAAAAAACCTGGTTATTTCCCCTTTTACAAGATTTTTCAGATTTTTGGAAGACGATGCTTTTGTGTCAGCCTTCTCTTTCAGATTAAAGATGTACAGTATTTTCACAAGGCAGATTAAAGTTAAGTTTATCCTTCCAGGCTCTATGTGGACACATGCATAAACACTGGCCCCTAGCTTCCAATTGTCTGGGATTCAGTACCTTTTAGTGCTGTTATTTTCTATTTGAAAACTCATAGATCACCTCTTCTATGTACATCAAATGAGTTCTCTGCAATTTCTCTGACAGCACATGGTTATAAAGTAGGTGACCCATTTAAAAATATATCCGCCTTCTGCCATATAAGACCTATGCCTTGTCTTCAAAATTTCATTGTATATTATTCTAGCCTCACTTTGCAATTTTTAGTTTAAGTTTTTTATTTTAATTCCAGTTAGCTAACATACAGTGTAATATTAGTTTCAGGTGTACAATCTAGTGACTCAGTTATGTACAATACTGGGCATTCATCACAACTGCCCTCCTTCATCCCCATCACCTGTCTCTCCCATCCATCTGCCCCCCTCCCCTGTGATTACCATCAGTTTGTTCTCTGTAATTAGGACTCTGTTTCTTGCTTTCTCTCTCTCTCTTTTTTTTTTGCTTGCTTTGCCATTTTTAATGATATTCATCTTTTAACCTTCAAATATACTGACACAGGTCTGTATTTTAATTTGATAGGTGACAGTGCCCAGCTGGATTTTGATGCCCTGTGTGACAATGATGACACAGCCATGGCTGCCTTCATGAATTATTTTGAAGCAGAGGGGGGCCTGGGAGACCCCGGGGACCTCAGTGACATCCACTGGACACTCTAGCATTTGATTTTTAAATCTTATGAATTAGGAATGTGTTAAAGCATTTCATTGACAAAAAAAAAAAACCCTGTATAATCTTCTGTACTGTCTTGATACTATTTTTATCTTTTATTCCTATTAATAGTCTACCAATTGTTATAGATGTGCACCTTACTTCCACAGCAGTATGGGGAAATGTGATGTTTCCCTTCACAAAGAATGGCTCAGAGTTTCCTACAGACCCCTTTTCTCAGTGACATGGCTTAAAACCCACTAGTTGCTATCTTTTTGTTAAAATACTTCTCATCAAGAATATCACATATATCTTGTTTTGGTTTTGTTTTTATTTTCTGATGCAGTTTTTGAGTGTGGGGAATTTAATATATTGACATTTTCCTGTGTCTAAGATTAATTTATAATGGACTTATAATAGTAGATTTATAGAAGTTGGAACATCTCCATTTCTTGTATATTTCCTTAATTGGGGATAAGGCTTATACACTTTAAGAAAACTCTGAGCCCTTGAACACCTAAAGAGAAGGTACAATTGGTAGCCATAATTGCAGTGAATACTATGTTCAGTCATTGTAAACTTGGACAAACGTAACCAGGATAGTTGTGCTTGGTCAAGCACTTAAGATGGGCTTTAAGTGAGAGAATTTATTTAAAACTCAGGAGAAAAAAAAAAAAAAAAAAGAAGTTAAGGGACTTTCACTTGGCTTACAGAAAAGGAAAGATCTCCGGGCCTAGATCTTGATAATTATCCTTTGCATGTAAGAATTGTTGCTAATATAACCAGTCAAGATTTTCATTACATATAAAACCAGTTTTTGATGCAGAAAATGAGCTTAGTGAAAGATTAGCCCTGGACAAAAATACAAGCCCAAGCAGGTTAAATATCTTGTGTGAAGTCACAGTTAGATTCATATTTTTAAAATGTTTAATGTGTACATATCAGTTTCTTGATACACATTTGGGAAAGCAATGGTCTCACTTGTTAAATGATTAGTTAACTGACCCAGGAACTAGCTGTGGCCTTCTAGAATAGGCAATTACAATTACTGTTGCCTGAAACCAAAGGTAATTATACAAATGCTAAGTGTAGTTTTGAAACTGAGGCAATGAGAAAGAATTTAAAAACCAATTTTCTGGGGCGCCTGGGTGGCTCAGTGGGTTAGGGCCTCTGCCTTCGGCTCAGGTCATGATCCTAGGGTCCTAGGATCGCCCCGCATCGGGCTCTCTGCTCGGCAGGGAGCCTGCTTTCCCCTCTCTCTCTGCCTGCCTCTCTGCCTATTTGTGATCTCTGTCAAATAAATAAACAAAATCTTAAAAACAAAAACCAAAAAACAATTTTCTAGCTATCATTACAGATTTGGAGATCATTTTTTAACTAATAATTGAGGAGTGGCTTATACTAATCACAAGAAGAATATTTAAAATCATATATGTATGTACCTTTCTGAAGGTCATACTTTCATAATACTGTATGTTTTCATAGTTTCTTTCTAGTTTACCAAATGTGTTTCCATATACTTTCTTTTGTGCTCCACAATGAAAGTACAATAGTCTGGGAAGCTAATGGGGAAGCCGGAAGCTCAGATGTGGAGGAGCCAATCCAGTTCTCTTCCTCTATGTGGTGCTATACTTTCCAGCAGATAGCTCTCCGAGTCTCGCACCAAAACAAAGCATTATTTTGGCCTTGCATATTTCTTTTGGTTGTACATAATAGATTAGAACTTTTGTCAAACTGGTTAATGGCGAACATACCACCAGGCAACAGGCCAAAAGCACACGTTCCATTCAGCTGAGACCTCTGCAAAGGCTACATGGGGAAGGAAGTATTGGCACATTGTCCTCCAGGCAATACAATATTGGAGAGTCAGCACCACTCCTGGTTCTGGGACTTGAGGGACTTGGCAGGTTAACAATAAGCCAGAGAAACCCTACAGGATGAGGGGAGACTGGTTTGCAGCAGGCTAAACATGATTGTTCTTGCTTCTTCAGACTTAAAATGATCACATCTCCTCTTTAAGTCTGAGGTCATACCAACGTTAACAGTTCAGGGTCTAAACCATTGCAGGTTGGACTTGGCCTCCAGAGTTGACCTAAGCTAGGGGTAGCAAGGTGGGTCTGTGACTGGATGACCTTGAAAGCAGAGGGGCAAACCCTCCTGATGCAAGGCTCTGGGAGACAGAGTTTCTAAAGGCCATCACTGCTGCATACAGAAGCACTTCCTTCTCTTTGCAAGAAGAAGGGTTAGTTCATAGACTGTTGGGCAGATAGCAAATTTAAGGCTTTGATCCTTTAATGACCCACTCAAGGATTTTTCTGTAGATCTTGTCCTGGACCCAGAATCCAATCCATGCAATGTAGGATAATTCTAACTCTCCCATGTTTAGTGTTTTCTCTGAAGTGTGTTGCATTTACATTGAATTGCTGTTAAGAGAGACATATTTTTATGGCTTACCCTATATTACTTTTCTTCCTAACCATTAATTTCCTGCATTTTGATGAAAAGCATCTACACATTGGATGAGATCATAAAAATGATATTCTAGTTCTTTTTTCTTTTTCCCCAAGTCTAAGAATTACTTACAATAACACAGTAGAGTGGGGAAAAGCCTGGAATCAGAAAGAGCCTGCTTGTCCTAAGTTTACCTGTGTGACCTCAAGTAAGCCATTTAAACACCCTGTATGTGCCTCAGTTTCCTCCTCTGTAGCAAGAGGTTTGATCTCTCTGTTTACTTCCAGTTCCGATTCTGTGATTCTAATCCATGGGACTTGAGCTTTAGGGTCCTACTCTAGAACTGTGTTGTCTGGTGTGGAGCCACAGACCACGTGTGGCTACTGAGCACTTGAAATGTAGCTAATGCAAATTGAGATAGACTGTAAATGTAAAATGCATACCAGATTTCATACATTTAGTATAAAAAGGGAACATAATATATCACATTAACAGTTTCATAATGGGACAGCTGGCTGGGTCAGTCAGAGGAACACATGACTTGATGTGAGGGTCATGAATTCAAGCCCCATGTTGGGTGTGGAGCTTACTTAAAAATAAATAAAAATTTAAAAATAAATATAAAAACTGTCTTTTAGAAAAGCAGTTTTATACTGATCACATACTCAAGTATTTTGGATATACTGAATTATATAAAACATTAACATTTTAGTTTTTACCTTTTTAATGTGGCTACAAGAAAATTTAAAATTACCCATGTGGCATATATTATATTTCTATTGAACAGTGCTGCTCTGAAACATTTTATTAAGTGGATATTATTGAAGTAGACCAAAGGTTATACCGTAACTACGATATTTACCTCTAAATGCTATGATTTGAGGAACAATTGTTTATTGATCCTTGATTTAGTATAATCCAATAACTGTGAATCTCTATCCATGTATCCAAATTTAAAACTTTTTTGAAACTAGTAAGTCTGAAAATGTTCTCAGTTATTTCATTACATGATAATAACCTGAAATCAAATAATAATTCAGGTGTATGTTGACACCCGATTGCAATCACTAAATCTGGAAATCCACCGAGAAATAGGAAAGTAGAGGATAGAGGCTTTTGGTAAATAAGTGGGATTAAAGTATTTCTTTACAGTGTCATAGTGGGGAAAGCCTCTAGTTATTAGTCCTATTCTTTGAGAAATTTCTGTAGCATCAGGACACAGTAAATGAAATAACCACTACTTGGTTATTGGACCACATTTGGTAGTGTCATTTCAGATCCTTCTCTGAAGAAACATCTACCACTCAGGTAGGTCATTGTTTGGCTCTGGATTTGGAAATTCAGATTTGCCAAGCACAGTTATGAGAAGAGCAGGGAAAAGATCTAAAATGATCAGAAGCCACCAAGAGAAACTGCCAAGTGGCCACTAGGTGTCACTTTTCCATTTCTAGAGTGCTTTGTTTTCATTAATTTTTCCAAGTTCTACATGGCCGAGGGGAGGCATTTATGACTTGTATTTAGATTAGGTCTGCCTCTCTGGTGTGGGTTATTTTATGAGAAATGCTTTTTAAGAGAAGTCTGGGAAGATGTTTCCCGTATAAGAGCCTTGGTTTAAGATCCTTTCCAGATGTGGCTCCAATAAAAGGTGACCATAGAAAATGTGTCTAACCTGGAACATGCTTCTGAATTCACTTGAGACTATATGGTATGTGTGTGTCACTGCTCCTACGTTCCTGTGCTTAGCTTTGTTTTTTATACAATTTTTAGCTCTTTTCTAGTTTACTTGCTCTTGTCTGTATATTGGTATTTTTTAAATTTTGTGGTAAGTAATGAAAAGAGTGAAATTAAACTATATTTTATAATAATTACTAGTTTGAAGTTTTTTAAACCTAATATATTAAACCTCTTCACAAAAAAGTATCTCCTTAACTACTTTCTAAAGTGGAAACAGACTAGAAGATCCAATCTTCCCAAACCACCGGGCAGAGGGGTATACTGAACTACATTTCTCTTTATATATTTGTGTGAATTCATGAGGGTTCACTAATGGCTATAACCATCTTTTTGTCCATAATGGCACTTAGAACTTCCCAGAACATGTTGTTCTTGCAAGTGGCAACCTCAGTGGAAAGAGAGATTCTTTACTTCCTAGTAATTCACACAAAAATGTTCATTGTTTGGGCCTTTGCATCAACTTGGTTCACATAGTTTCCTGAGGTCACCAGGCTGGAATATACAGATTGGTTGGGTTTTGGTTACATGCCCAAACCTGTATTATAAAAGGTATCCTTGGAAGGGAAAGGATGTCAAAAATAGCCAGCTGCCTGACATTCTAGGGCCAGTGGAAAGAATGGGGACATGTGCAAAAAGGACACTGGAAAACTTGTAATTTATGATTAAGGAGGATTGTGAGTTTAGCTCTGTGAATCTGGGGTCTTGTTTTTGGTTATTTTGGGGGGCTGTGAGAGGGTAGTGAGTAGCAGCAAGTTGTGTCATGTATTTTTAACACTGATCACCTTTTTTGTTTAATACCCAGCCCCTAGGTGCTTTGGGGGACCAGTCTATTGCTTCAGTGTTTGTTTGGAGACTCTGTAAAGAGTTGCCTTAAGTTCTTGTTCAGCTGTGTGTCTCTGGCATAGGATGTATTTTCTTAGGCAGTCCTAGTTCTTAAGCTCACATTTAGGTAGTATTTTCCACATTTATTCCTGTCCGAGGAAATCACTCCCGTTTTACCTTGTGAGTAAATATGTCACATTTTTTTGTGATATTTTTTTCTTCAAAAGACAACACAAAAATGAGAGGCCTAGATTATGGAGATTTATAATTTAATAGAACTCTTGAAAAATCTCAGTTACTCCAGCTCAAAATGGTAATAGAGGAAGATCCTGAATCTGCCTCCTCTCATGGATGGACCAAATCTACAGTGGTGGAGAAGAGACCATGAAGCAGGTCACTCAGAGCCCTGGACACTGTTGCTC
This sequence comes from Taxidea taxus jeffersonii, assembly GCA_003697995.1. NCBI lineage: Eukaryota > Metazoa > Chordata > Mammalia > Carnivora > Mustelidae > Taxidea > Taxidea taxus. The sequence continues at coordinate 65,410 of ML108018.1, forward strand.
CTGTCACGATCACAGTCGGCCTTAGTCTAGGAGGGATGCTGCCACGGGCTGGGCTCGGGCTGGTGCCCTGGCTGTGCCCTGCCTGCTGTGGATTTCTGGGGGCAGCCTGGAGCCTGCAATAGAGACTGCGATGTCTGCTTCCCTACCCTAGAACATGACAAAGATGCCCAACCCCTTGCACCCCAGTACCCAGACCAAAGTTATCCTGGCCACTGAGCAGTTTGAAGGTCTGTTGGGCACCACCAGGAGCCCACATCTTCTCTTACTCTGTGCCATGTATATGTTCATCTGCACCATTCCTTCCAACAAGAGCACATTAAGTTCTGCAGTCTATATGCAAGTCAGCCCAGAGGGCTGCAAGCCCATCTTCATCAGGTAAACCACCTGCGGTCTGAGAGCCAAGCCTACGAGGAGCTGCCATTTATGACTGGGGCACATGCATCTTTCACAAGGCCATCATCACTATGGGCAGAGTACATTTCCCTATGGATCCTAGTAATGGAAACTGTAGAGGGGCAAGCAGCGAATGCTGCAAATGTAAACCTATTTGGGCTACACAAAGGACCTAGTTCCAAACCAATTTTAACAACGTAGTTCAGGAAGGCAAAAAGTAAGAGATGAAGACCAAATGCCATGTTGTGACTGCATCAGTTGAGGTGAAGGAGATCCTAAGGGCTTCTCTAATAAAACATTCCAGTGCTCGCTTTGGCAGCACATATTCTAATAAAACATTCCAAGCACACCATTAACCTTTACACCAATTCTGGCTGCCTTATGTCCTCATTCATAGTAACGAGTACTATATCGTTATGGGTTATGAAGGTGAGTGATGCTCCAGATTACTCTGGGAGGGAAGTAATATTACTAAGAAAAGGAAGGATCAACTGTGAAGAAGTTAAGCACTGGGATAAGACGCTCTGCCATCTTAGAATAAAAATGATTCTAGCCATAGTAATTCCACACAGAGTCAGACGTCTGGCAGGAACTCTAACCCCCTACAAGCACACAGCTAAACTCTGAAATGCAAGAACAGTGAACTTCATATGAAGACTTGCATTGCTGGACTAGCAAAGGAAAATTGCACTGTTGAACATGATAGTCTGTTATTTACCACGTAAATGGGTGTTACCTCCACTTTTTTCTCCTTCCCTTTTTTGTAGTTTGAGTACATATCCTTAAACATATTATATATGCTCAACTTAACAAAAAACACAGTCTGTAACTAAACTGTGAAAAGTTAAAGACAAGGGGAGAATCTTAAAAGCAGTGAGGAAAACAACTGGATACATAAAAGGGAATCTCCATAAGTCTATCACCAGATTTTTCAGCAGAAACTTACCAGGCCAGAAGGAAGTGGCACCATATATTCAAAATTTTAAATGTCCTGACTACCAAAAGTAATGTACAGATTCAATGCAATCCCTATCAGAATTCCAAAAAACACTTTTCACAGAAATAGAAGAAGCAATCTAAGAAGCAATCCTAAACATTCATATGGAACCACAAAAGACCCTGAATAGCCAAAGCAGTCTTGAGTAAGAAGAGCAAAGCTGGAGGCCTCATGCTTTGCAATTTGAAACTATATTACCAAGCTACAGTAACCAAATAGTGAGGTATTGGTGTAAAAACAGACACACAGAATCAACAGAATAGAGGGCCCAACCACAAATCCATAGATATATCATCCATTAAATCACAACAAAGGAGCCAAGAATATAAAATGGGAAAGACAGTTTCTTTAATAAGTAGTATTGGAAAAGCTGGACAGCCACATGCAAAAGAATAAAATTGGACCCCACTTGACCCTACTCACAAAAATCAACTTGAAATAGATTACAAATTTGAATCTAATAAACTTCACTCTGAAAAGCTTCTGCACAGCAAGGAAACCATCAACAAAACCTATTAAAGGGAAGAAAATATTTGCAAATCACATATCTGATAAGGAATTAATACCCAAGATATATGACAAACACTAACAACTTAATGGCAAACAGCAACAAACCACAAACTATCCAATTAAAAAATGGGCAGAGTATGTGAATAGACATTTTTCCAAAGATGACATATAGGTGGCCAACATATACATGAAAATGTACTCATCATCACTCATCATCAGGGAAATGCAAATCAAGACCACTGTGAGAAACCACCTCGCAACTGTCAGAATGACAGATCAAAAAGATAAGAAATAGCAAGTGTCAGTGAGGATGTGGAGAAAAGGGAACACTTGTGCACTGTTGGTCAGAATGTAAACTGGAATAGCCGCTATGGAAAACATCATGGAGGTGCCTCAGAAAATTGATAGATCCAGTAATTTCACCATTGGGTATTTACCTAACAAAAATGAAAACACAATTCAAAAAAAATATATGCACTCCAGGGCACCTGGGTGGCTCAGTTGGTTGGGTGACTGCCTTTGGCTCAGGTCATGACCCTGGAGTTCCAGGATCAAGTCTCACATTGGGGTCCCTGCTCAGCAGGGAGTTTGCCTCTCCCTCTGACTCTCCCCCCCTCTCATACTCTCATTCTTTCTCTTTAAGAAAAAAAAGAAAGAAAGAAAGAGATCTATGCACCCCTATGGTGCTATGGGAGCAAACTGGATGTCCATCCACAGAAGAATGGATAAAGATGTGGTATTTATAGACGATGGAATATTATTCAGTGGCGACAACGAAATTTTGTCATTCATGACAGCATGGATGGACCTAGAGAGCATGATGATAAATGAAATAAGTCAGAGAAGACAAATACTATATGATTTCACTTATATGTGGAATTTTTTTAAGATTTACTTATTCTTTTAAGAGAGAACATAAGTGGTGGGAGGGAGGGGCACAGGGAGAGGGAGAGAATCTTAAGCAGATTCCCTGCTGAGTGTGGAGCCTAACACTGGGCTCAATCCCACGACACTGAGATCATGACCTGAGCTAAAATCAAGAGTTGGTGGCTCAACCAACTGAGCCACCATGGCACCCTCTACATGTGGAAATTAAAAAACAGAACAAAACAAATAGACTCACAAATATAGAGAACAAACTGGTGGTTGTCAAAGGGGAAGGGGACTAGGGAGGAGTGAATGAGTGAAGGGGATAAAGAGGTAAAAATTTCCAGTTATAAGTAAGTGACAAAGATAAAAAGTACAGCATGGGAAACATCAGTAATATTGTGGTAACTTTATATGGTGACAAATCACAACTACACTTACTTACAAGGCATAATAGATAAAATTATCAAGTCACTATGTTGTATACCTGACACTAACGTTGTATGTCAACTATATTTCAATAAGAAATTAAAAATTGAAAATAGAACATATGATTCAACAATTCTGCTTCTGAGTATTTACAGAAGAAATTGAAAACACTAATTGGATAGGCGATCTGTGCCCTGACACTCACTGCAGCATTGTTTACAATAGCCAAGACACGGACACAACCACTTAGGATGAATGGACAGAGAAAATGTGTTATATGTGTCTACACACACACACACACACACACACACACACACAAGATTATCCAATCAGAAAGAGATGGACATCTTGCCATTTGTGGCAACACGGATATATATTGAGGGCATTATGCTAAGTGAAACAGATCAGAGAAAGAAAGACAAATACCATAGGACTCACTGATAAGTGCAGTCAAACAAAACAACAAAATCAAGCTCAGAGCACAGACGGGTGGTTGCCAAAGGTAGGGCTAGGGAGTGGGTGAAATGGTAAAGGTGGTCAGAATGTACAAACTTCCCCCTGTGAAATGAAAACATCCTGGGGATACAATGTACAGCATGGTGACTGTAGCTAATATTACTGTACTGTATATTTCAAAGCTGCTGAGAGTAGATCTTAAAAGTTCCCATTATAAGGAAAAAAAAACTGTAGCTCTGCATGATGAATGTTAACCAGATGGATAGTTCACAATACATGAAAGTGCAAATCATTAGATTTTACACCTGAAATTAATACAATGTTAAGTCAGTTGTCTCAATGAAAAAATTTTATTTTTTACTTGGTTGAGAGAACAGTAACCAAAAAGGTTTCTCATCTACCAGAATGGACATCTAGACCAACAGCACATAGTTAGCCAATTGTTAAAATTATTTGGACACCCATAGTGTTCTATTTGAATTAACAAAAGTCAAGAAAATGTTAGAGTTCCTGAAATAGTCATTCTTGGGAGGGAAAATGGAAATAAATTAGGTTATATGTAAAATAATCAAATTCATATTATTCACAGTAGAACACTAATTCTTTGTAGTATTTTTTTCTTTTTTTTTTTTTTTGTATTTTTTTCTGGGGCGCCTGGGTGGCTCAGTGGGTTAAGGCCTCTGCCTTCGGCTCGGGTCATGATCTCAGGGTCCTGGGCTGGACCCCGCATCAGGCTCTCTGCTCGGCGGGAAGCCTGCTTCCTCCTCTCTCTCTCTCTGCCTGCCTCTCTGCCTACTTGTGATCTCTCTGTCAAAAAAAAAGATTTAATTATTTTTTTCTGATTACAAAAGAACTTTATCTTCACTGTTGAAAAGTCAGGAATATAGGAAAGTACTAAGAAAATAAAATTCACTTATAATTTCACCATCTAGTGAAAAAGCACAATTAACAGTTTGGTGATCTGTTTATCTTTTTTCCTAGGCCTTGAAATTCTGATGATTTCATTTCAGTTATAAGATTGTACAACTAGGATTCTATTATTCCTATACTTTTGTATGAAATGAACATGTGTATTGATTAAAAGTCATTTAGTAATAAAAAGCATTAGCTAACTCTTAAAAATAAAAAATTTTTAAAAGAATTACTTTTTTTTTTTAGATTTTATTTATTCATTTTGGAGAGAGAGAGCATGCGCGTGTGCACAAGCTGAAGAGAGGGGAAGAGGGAGAAGCAGGCACCCCACTGAACGGGGAGCCCAACGCGTGGCTTGATCCCAGGAACCTGAGATCATTACCTGAGCTGAAGGCAGACACTTAACCATCTGAGCCACCCAGGTGTCCCTAACTTGTAATTCTTGCCCAGAGTAACCATGTAACTTTCATTTAACCAATTATAGTACTTCTATCTCTTAATATGCTTTGATTGCCACTTCTTGATTTGTACAGAATAAGTTTAGAACAGGTAGTCCACAATTTAAATATTCTCCTAATTATAAAACATAGGATATTTGGAAAATGTTACTATTATGGATAATATGTCAGTTAATATCCTTCAACAAATGTTTGGTTTTATTTGCTTCTACACTCAGAAAAACTTCTCCTCCCCAAGATCAGATAAATACATTTCCTTCTAGGTGTCATGTGTTTTCATAATTTTATACTGAACTCTTTGATCTAGCTGAAGTATAGTCTGTAATGAGATACAGAAGTCGAGTTTTTCTTTCTCAAATATTAGCCACTTGCCCCAGAAACATTCAGTGACTACTCCGTCCTTTCCCCCACTGTTCTGCTATGCTACTTTTACCAACTGTTCTGTTTTTACCTATTCTGGGACCTGTTTGGAAAGGGTGGGGGCTGCGGTAGTGGTGCTGTATGTGTGGGGAGGGGCTTCTCACCCATTCATCTGGCTGTCCTTTCACCAGTATCAAACTACTTAGATTAATAATGGACTTTGAAATGAATTTTTCCATTATTTGATGGTGTATCACTGTATCTTCTGAAGAGTTTCAGAACATGCCTCCTCAAAATATGACACTTCGGCACATGGATTATTATGAGCCAGAGGCACTCGAGAAACAAAGTGTAGAAAGGGCTCTCTGCCCTCCCCCTTTCTACCTAAAAGCAGGACACAAAATTTCCCTATGATAAAGGTACCCTCTGTATAAGAAAGAGAAGAACATCCTTATCAGCAAAGACTGAGAATCAATGGTGAAACTGACCTTCATAAGCAAATCTACAAAAATAACCCTGATTTTCCATTAGTTTCCCCATGGATTTACTAGTCCCTATTCCACAATTTATTGACCCTAACCTAATTTATATCTTATCATATTCCCACAATTTACTGTTGTTTGTGTAAAAAGATATGTAGCTTTTGGGGCCTAAAACCTTCTTTAGTTCATCATTGCCCTTCTGAAGATTCCCATGTCCACATAAAAATATTAGATTTGGATGCCTTTCTCCTGCTAATCTGTCTTATATCAGTTTAATTGTTAGGCCCAGTCACAGGACTTAGATAAAAGGATGTTTTAATTTCCCTACATTTTTTTCTCCTGAAAGTTTTTAAAATAGCAATTTTCTTTTTTCTTTAAATATTTTATTTATTTATTTGTTAGAGAGAGAGAGAGAGCGAGCACAGGCAGACAGAGTGGCAGGCAGAGGCAGAGGGAGAAGCAGGCTCCCTGCTGAGCAAGGAGCCCGATGTGGGACTCAATCCCAGGACGCTGGGATCATGACCCGAGCCGAAGGCAGCTGCTTAACCAACTGAGCCACCCAGGCGTCCCTAAAATAGCAATTTTCTATGTATTTACTTATGAAATACTTTTAAGATGTTGAAAATATAGGAAATGTTGAAGTCAGAAAAAAAACTACTAAGTTTTTAATTTTATCAGGTTGCACATTCCATTTCAGGAATGGTGTTGATGGGTTTGCCATTCTTCCATACTTGTATTATATAAAGAATATATTGGTATAGAATACATTTATTCTTGGAACAACCCATCCAATACTACAGTCTCTATTCTCTTGAGTTGTTGATGTTCTAAGAGAGTAACATCTAGCCTTTATTAAATTCTTACCATGGGAGGCAAGTTCCTAAGCCTTCTACATGTATTAATTTAAGCGGCCTAACAACTGTAAAGTTAAATGCTGGTATTGCCTTGTTTTACACATGGGTAACTAAGGCTCAGAGAGTTAGGTACCTTGACAATGTTACCCAGCTCATGAGCGGTGGAGTCGGAATCCAGACCCACGTAGCCCACACTGATGTTATTAACCTTGTATTGTAGTAATCCCTTTGATTTATTCTGGGACCTTTAGGGTCTTTCTGCCTTTCCCCCACCCTCCTTAATTTAAGGGACAACAATTTCTAAGGTTTTTGTAATTATAAAAAGTCACCATCTTGGCCATTTTTATATTAAGCATGCAGTTCCTCAGTGTTAACTGTATTCTCATTGTTGTAAAACAGATCTTTAGAGATTTCTCATTCTTTAAGATCGAAGTTCTATACCCGTTGCACAACTGTTTCCTTGCCTCCCAGCCCCTGGCACCCACAATTCTTCTTTGTAAGTTTGACTGCTTTAGATAGCTCATCTAAGTGGAATCATACACTTTCTTTTTGTGACTGGCTTATTTCACTTGGCAAAATGTCCTCAAGTTTCATCCATGTTGTAGCACATGACAGGATTTCCTTACTTTTAAAGGAAAATAAGATTCTGTTTTATGTATATACTACCTCTTCTTTATTCATTCTGCCTCTTGGCTATTGCAAATAATACTGCTATGAACATGGGTATGCAAATAGGTCTTCAAGATTATTCTGCTCTCAGTTCTTTTTGGATAAATATTCAGAAGCAGGACTGATGGATCTTATGTTAATTCTATTTTTAATTCTTAGAACATCATACTCTTTTCCACAGTGGCTGCACCATTTTACATTGCTACCATCAATTCACTAAGATTCTGATTTCTCCACTTTCTTAACAACACTTCTTATTTTCTGTTTGTTTTTTTTTATGTTTGTTTTGTGTGTTTGTTTTTTAACAATGGCCATCCTCATGGGTGTAAGGTGGTTTCTCATCGTGGTTTTTTTTTAAAAGATTTTATTTATTTATTTGACAGACAGAGATCACAGGTAGGCAGAGAGGCAGGCAGAGAGAGGGGAGGAAGCAAGCTCCCTGCTGAGCAGAGAGCCTGATGCGGGGCTCGATCCCAGGACCCTGGGACCATGACCCGAGCCGAAGGCAGAGGCTTTAACCCTCTGAGCCACCCAGGCGCCCCTCATCGTGGTTTTGATTTGCTTGGTGTTAACCATCTTTTCATATGCTTGTTGACCATTGTGTAGCTTCTTTGGAGAAATGTCCATTTGAGTCTGTTGCCATTTATTTATTCATTCATTCCAGTATAATTAACAGTGTTATGTTAGTTTCATGTATACAATATACGGATTCAACAATTCTATACATCACTCAGTGCCCATAGATGCTATACATCACTCAGTGCTCATAGCTGTAAGTGTACTCTTTATCTCCTTCATCTATTTCATCCATCCCCTCACCCCAGTTTCTCTTTAGTAATTTTAGTAATTCAGTAATTTTCTCTTTAGTAATCACCAGTTCGTTCCCTATACTTAAGAGTCTGGTTTTTGGGGACACCTGGGTGGCTCAGTCGGTTAAGCTGCTGCCTTTGACTCAGGTCATGATCCCAGGGTCCTGGGATTAGGTCCCACATTGGGCTCCTTGCTCCGCAAGGAACCTGCTTCTCTCTCTGCCTCTCTGCCTGCTTGTGTGCACTCTCTCTCTCTCTCTCTCTCTGACAAATAAATACATTTAAAAAAAGAGTCTGTTTTTTGTCTTTTTCTTTGTTCATTTGTTTTCTTATATTCCACAAATGAGTGAAATCATGTATTTGCCTTTCTCTAACTCATTTCATTTAGCATTACACACTCTAGGTCCATCCATATCGCTGTAAATGGCAAGATTTTATTCTTTATGACCAAGTAATATCCCATATCTTTCTTATCAACCCATATACACCATATCTTTCTTATCAGTTTGTCTATGGATGGACACTTGAGTTGCTTCCATAATTTGTCTATGGTAAATAATGCTGCGACAAGCACAGGAGGGCAAATATCTTTTCAAATTAGTGTTTTTCTATTCTTTGAGTAAATATCCAGTGGTGAAATTACTGGATCACACAGTAATCCTATTTTTAATTTTTTGAGAAACCTCCCTACTATTTTCCAGAGTAGCTGTATCAGTTTGCATTCCCACCAACAGTGTGCAAGAATTCCTTTTTCTTCACATCCTCACCACACTTGTTTGTGGTTTTGATTCTAGCCATTCTAACAGATGTGAGGTGATAGCTCATTGTGGTTTTAATTTGTATTTCCATGATGAGTAATGTTAAACATCTCTTCATGTGTCTGTTAGCCATCTAGATGTCTTCTTTGGAGAAATGTCCATGCCTTCTGCCCATTTTTAAATTGAATTGTCTTTTTGGTGTTGAGCCATAATTCTTTATATATTTTGAATATTAACCCTTTATTGGTATATCATTTGTAAATATCTTCTCCCATTCAGCAGATAGTCTTTTTGTTTTGTTATTTCCTTTGCTGTGCAGAGACTTTTTATTTGGATGTAGTCTCAATAGTTTGCATTTGCTTTTTTTTTCCTTTGCCTCAGGAGACACATGTAGAAAAATGTTGCTACAAGGGAGCCTAGGTAGCTCAGTCAGTCAAGCATCTGTCTTTGGCTCCAGTTGTGATCTATGAGTTCTGGGATTGAGCCCTGTGCTGGGCTCCCAGCTCAGTGGAAAGTCTGCTTCTCCCTCTCCCTCTGCAACTCCCCCTGCTCCTTTTCTCTCTCTCTCACTTGCTCTCTCAAATAAATAAAATCTTAAGAAAAAAAAAGAAAGAAAAATGCTGCTGTTGCCAGTGTCAGAAATGACTGCCTCTGCTCTCTTGTAGGATTTTTATGGTTTCAGGCCTAACATTCAGATCTTAAATCCATTTTGAGGTTTTGGGGGTTTATAGTGTAAGAAAGTGGTCCAGTTTCATTCTTTTTTATGTAACTGTCCAATTTTCCCAACATTATTTGTTGAAGAGACTTTTTTTCCCCATTTATAGTCTTACCTCCTTTGTTGTATACTAATGACCATATAATCATGGGTTTATTTCTAGGCTCGCTATCCTATTCTATTGATCTATATGTCTATTTTTTGTGCCAGTACCCTACTGTTTTGATTACTGCAGCATTGTAATTTATCTTTAAACCTGGGTTTGTGATACCTCCAGTTTTGTTCTTCTTTTTCACGATTGGTTCAGGGTTTTTTGTTTGTTTGGTTTTGGTTTTGTTCCATACAAGTTTTAAGATTATATGTTCTAGTTCTGTGAAAAATGCTGTTTATATTTTGATGATGATTGCCTTTAACCTACAGATAATTATTAATAAAACGTCCATACTACCAAAAGCAATTACTCCAATCCATGAGCATGGTTTGGGTCATCTTCAATTTCTTTCATCAGTGTTTCACAGTTTTGTTTTTTTAAAGATTTTATTTATTTGACAGAGAGAGGAAACACAAGCAGGGGAAATGAGAGAGGGAGAAGCAGTGGCCAGCCAAACAGGGACTGAGCCACCCAGGCGCTTCAATGTTTTATTGTTTTCAAAGCAGAGGTCTTTCACCCCTGGTTAAATTTATTCCTAGGTATTTCATCCTTTTTGGTAGAATTGTAAATGGGATTATTTCCTTAATTTCTCTGCTAATTTGTTATTTGTCTATAGAAACACAATGGATTTCTGTGTATTAATTTTGTATCCTGCAAGTTTACTATTTCTAATAATTTTTTATTGGAGTGTTTAAGGTTTTCCATGTGTCATATGTCATCTGCAAATAGTGACTTCTTTTAAATAGTCACAGTTTAATTTCTTTCTTACAAATTTGGATGCATTTCATTTCTTTTTCTTCTCTGATTGTGCTAACTAGGACTCCTATTGAAATGAATTTTGTAAACCTCAGAGAATTTCTTGAAATAAGTAAGGAAATTTTATTTACAATCATTACTTTGCAGAACTATTGTAGCTGCATAAGAATTATGAGGGAAAAAACTATCCTAAATATTTAGAAGAAATTTAATACATGGATAGCATTTGTACCACCATTTTCTTTACACTCCTGACAGACATGGCTAAAGAAATAAATCACTCTTTGTGGAACCCAAATGGGCTTTCAAACCCTTCCCAACTCAGAGCTTTCCAAGAAACCACTCATAAGTGATTGAGGCAACATATTAGATGAAATGAATTTTTCATGTTGTCCTTGAAAACATTTACAAAAACATATTAGGTAAAGCAGAATTTCTCAGATGTGAGATTGAGAGAGAAAGAGCACAAGCAGGGGGAGTGGCAGGCAGTGGGAGAAGCAGGCTCTCAGCTAAGTAGCAGGCTGAACAGAGAACCTGACACAGGCTCCATCCCAGAACCCTGGGATCATAACCTGAGCTGAAGGCAGACTTTAACCAACTGAGCCACCCAGGCACCCCAAAAGGGATGTTGTTATTTATAAGATGTTGTTATTTTATACAAAGGAGGAACAGGTCACTCAGGCCCACTACCTAGAGTCTAACTCCCATTTTAGCTCTGGATATTTAGGGGTTTACATAGATATGGCTTTAGAGGGCATCTGGGTGACTCCCTCAGTTAAGTGTCTGCCTTCGGCTCAGGTCATGATCTCAGGGTCCTGGGATTAAACCCTACATGGGGGCTCTCTGCTCAGCAGGGAGCCTGCTTCTTTCTCTCCCTCTGCAGTTCCTCACATGCTCTCTCAAATCTCTCTCAAATAAAATCTTTTTAAAAAAATGCAGTTTTGGTGAGCACTTATTAAATTGGTCTTTTTCAAGACATTATAGGAAATAAGTCATTAAAAATCATAGCAATAGTTGCAATGAACAGGCAAGTTTACAAAACATCTTAAGGCTTAACGTTTTTCATTCAGATGTATGAGTTCACAGGAATACCTGTTAAAAGAATTCAATGTTGGGGCACCTGGGTGGCTCTGTGGGTTAAAGCCTTTGCCTTTGGGTCGGGTCATCATCCCAGGGTCCTGGGATTGAGCCCTGCATGGGGCTCTCTACTCAGTGGGGAGCCTGCCCCCCCCCCCACCCTCTGCCGCCTGCCTCTCTGCCTACTTGTCATCTCTGTCAAGCAAATAAATGAAATCTTAAAAAAAAAAATCAATGTCGCTTTTTTCAAACAGTAACATATTATATAGTACTGAACCATGAGAGGATTTCTTAAATATAACCTAGCATTAAAACAGAAGAATTCGGGACGCCTGGGTGGCTCAGTTGGTTAAGCGGCTGCCTTCGGCTCAGGTCATGATCCCAGCGTCCTGGGATCGAGTCCCACATTGGGCTCCTTGCTCGGCAGGGAGCCTGCTTCTCCCTCTGCCTCTGCCTGCCACTCTGTCTGCCTGTGCTCCCTCCCTCTCTCTCTCTCTCTCTCTCTGACAAATAAATAAATAAAATCTTAAAAAAAAAAAAAAGAAGAATTCATGAAAATTAGTGTATAAATCCACAGAGGTTGTCCATATGTGAGCCCAGATAAGTAACATCAGCATCACCTGGGGGCTTGTCAGAAATACAAATTCTTGGATTTCACCCTAGGTCTGATTCAGAAACTCTCCAAACAGATCCCAACAATCTGTGTGCTTTAACAAATCCTCCCGGTGAGTCCAATACACACAAGTTTGAGAACTGTTGCCCTTGTTCCTGTCTGCTATTAGATTCACTGAGGCTCCTCATTCTGTATGATGTTGGTAATAATGGAATTTCCCCACACTTGAGAATATGGGACCATTTTCCAAATGTAACATCTAATGAGCAATTAGAAGTGACCCTCCCTCTGTAGCAAAAATAGAGTACAGAAGTTGCCTATGTATTTTTAGAACACAAGAATTTGCTAGCATCTTCAGGAAAACAACTAAAAAGGATTCATTCTCTTTTGTCATTAGATTTAGATGATTAGTCTATAAATAACAAATAAAAAATACCGGGATAAGATTATAACTATGAAGTTGACTAATATCTGCGGCACTTTGAGAAAATAATGGAGCCATTCCCCAGCAAAGAAAGCAATCACAACTTATATAAATAGAAAGAGGACATTTTAAGTAGTGGGGCTGCCTCCAAGTTAAATAAAAGGGCATTTCTCCTCTGCGGATCAGAGGGACGTCCTACACCATGGGCAGGGCCCAGTAGCTGAGCCTCTGGAGGAGGCCGTCTGCTTTACAGCAGCAGCATCTGGTACCAGGCATCTGGAGGCTTGAAGTCTCCAGTCACACCCACCATGATCCAAGGGGTTCCTGAAATCTGCCTACCCACTTCTAGACCTTCATATTCATCTTCCTAGCAGTATGATGGTGCCAAAAAAATAAAAAAATTTAAAAATGGTTTCCTTAGCCAGGCAGATCTTTAAAATCCTGGGTGATGTTTCCATTTTGAGGGACATTTCATAGTTTTTGGATTACAATGACACTCTCCAGAGCAGGGTTTCTCTACTTGGGCTGGATAATTCTTCAATGTGGGAGTCTATCACATATACTGTAGGATGTTTAGCAGAATCCCTGGCCTGTACCTACTAGATGCCAGTAGCAAACCTAGTTTGACAAAAATGTCTCCAGACAGCACCACATGTCCTGAGCGGGAGGATCACAATCTTTCACATCCCAAGCGGAGAACCACATCCCCAGAGAGTTATATTCTTTTTGTTAAAGGGGGTAGGAAAAAAAATTCCTCCCTTCTCTTCTTTAATCTTCATTAAGATGACCACTCCTGTGATAGCCCTCATTCTTTCCCTATTTATCTCCTCCCCTATGCTTCCCTCCATAACCCCATCCGTACACAAAATCTTTACTTCCTTCTATACACGGACTGGTCCGCTAAGGCACTTATTTCACTGATTTTTTTGGTCAATGTTCTCCACTTCCTGGCCCCTCTGCCTTTTGATCTCATTCAACTCTAGAAAATCCCAGCTCTGGATGAGTTCAGCTCTCTGATAACTGTAGGTCTGCCTCAGTTCACAGTCTCCCAGTAATGAGCCTCAGGGAGGCAACAGAAGGTTGTTGTTTCTCTTCACACACCTCAAACTTTTCCATCACCGCCTTGAGTGGGTTGCTCTTGATACACATTGAAAAGATGTTCATGGGGCGCCTGGGTGGCTCAGTGGGTTAAAGCCGCTGCCTTCGGCTCAGGTCATGATCCCAGGGTCGTGGGATCGAGCCACGCATCAGGCTCTCTGCTCTGTGGACAGCCTGCTTCCTCCTCTCTCTCTGCCTGCCTCTCTGCCTACTTGTGATCTCTATCAAATAAATAAATAAAATCTTTAAAAAAAAAAAAAAGAAAAGAAAAGGTGTTCATTGGGACTCCTGGGTGGCTCAGTTGGTTAAGCAGCTGCCTTCGGCTCGGGTCATGGTCCCAGCGTCCTGGGATCAAGTCCCACATCAGGCTCCTTGCTCGGCAGGGAGCCTGCTTCTCCCTCTGTCTCTGCCTACCACTCTGTCTACCTGAGCTCGCTCTCTCTCTCTCTCTAAAAAAATTAATAAAATCTTAAAAAAAAAAAAGGTGTTCAATATGAAAGGAAGTTTTTGATTTGGTTAAGGTTTTCCATACTAAAACTTCATTTCAAAGAACGGGAAAATGTGTGAGTGGAGGGAGAAGACCTTATGGAGAACTAACTGTAAGGAGTGACCAACCACAGGGAGCCACCCATATTCTGCCATAATGAGCCAGGAATAGCCCTTTCTCCAGCCCTGACCATGAGGGAGACACTCAGGATGGATTTATTGGGAGAGGAGATGCATAGACAAGGGGGGGTGGGGAGGAAATGTCAAGGATAAGTTCCCTAGGATTTCATGAGTTCACTCTTTATTAGAAAATTTAAAACCTAATAGCTGACAGGAAGATGTCAGAGTAGGAGGACCCTGAGCTCACCTTGTCCCACAGATATACTAAGGCTAACAACTACTTTTACACAACTAACTTTGAAATGCACCTGAACCTGAAAGAACAGATCTTCCACAGCTAGTTATCAAGAGAGGGCCAGATGGAAAAGGAAAGGAGGGGTGGTGACATCATTGGGAACCAAACCTTCAATGCAACTAGCCACAAACAGAACAGACATCACAAGCAGAGAAGAGGATCAAAAACCACACCAGACACTCTTGGTACAGGGACCCACACTAGGAAAATGAGTCCCCATTATGCCTAGCTTTGAAAAATCAGTGGTGCTTAACTCTGAGAACTTTAAAAATCATTGGGATTAACTCCAGGAGAGCCAGAGGGCAATAGGAAATCCAGTCCCTCTTCTTAAAGGGTCAGCATACTAAATAACACAGCCCAGGAGATAAATAGCAGTTTGAAAAATACCTGGGGTATGTGTGAAGCAGATTTATTGACTAATCTCAGTACATGTACTGGAGGGGCAGGAATCTGTAGACTTCTCCAAGAACAAAAATGGTAGAGGTCACCATTTCTTTCCCCTTCTCCACACTAGAGACTGGATGTTTTGGGGAGCCAGTGCTAACATTCTCCATCTACCATGCTAGCACCATGAGCACCATGGTAGCTCCACATGCAAGACCTGGGTGTTCCTCTGCAGAACTGTCCACCTTTGCAAACATCCCTTCAAAGTGGCTCCCGTCCCACCACAGCTGGAAGGCAGCCATGTCCTGGATAAGGGACTGGGAGGGGAAGGAGATAACCCCACATACCAGCATGCCTCCTGCTCCAGAAGCTAAGAGGGCTGGCTGCTCCAGGGACAAGCTCTGGCTATGATGTGTCTGCTGCTGTGGCAGAGAGGCTAATCACAGGCAGTTAAGTTGACGGCCCTCCCAGCCCACCAATGAGCCCATGGCAGCCACAAGAAGACCTCTCAACAGAATAGAGAGCAAACCCTGCCACATGTACTCATAGCCGGTAAACCAGGTCTTTACACTCACCTGAGCTAAAGGCATTCACAATTCAGCCAGGAGGGCACATAAAATCCCACATAGGGGACGCCCCTGGTGCACCTGGTTCTGCCAGGCAGGGGATACTGTTCTAAAGGGCACCATAGGACCTCTTAGGCACAAGACCACTACTTTCAAGACCAGGAGATGTAGCTGACCTACCTAATACACAGAAATGAACACAGAGTTAGACAAGATGAGACAGGAGTATGTCCCAAATGAAGGAACAAGACAAAAATCACAGTAAAAGAGCTAAATGAAATGGAAGTAGGTAATATGCCTGATTAAGAGTTCAAGGTAACGGCTATGAAGATGCTCACTGGACTTGAGAAAAGAGTGAATGAACTCAGTGAGAACTAAAACAAGGAGAAAATATTTTTAAAAGCAGAATAGAAGTATTCAATAACTAAAAGAATAAAACACTAGAGGAAATCAACAGCAGATTAGAGGATGCAGAAGAATAGATCAGTGACCTGGAAGACAAGTTAATGCAAAGCAACCAATCAGAACAGCATTAGTAATAATTAATAATAATAATATATGAGAATAGGTTAAGGGAATGCTGCAACATCAAACCTAACAGCATTGCATTTTACAGATCCCAGAAGGAGGAGGGGGGAAAAAAAGAGGAGAAAACTTATTTGAAGAAATAGCTGAAAACTTCTCTTATCTGAGGAAGGAAGCAGACATCCAGGTCCTAGGATCAGAGAGCCCTAAACAAGGCGAGCCCTAAATAAGACAAACCCACAGAGGACCACCCTATGAGACATAATTAAAATGGCAGAAGCAGTGGTGAGATCATTTTAAAAGCAGCACATTAAAAGAAAACAGTCACATACAAGAGAAACCCCATAAATCTATCAGCTGATTCCTCAGAAGAAGCTTTGCAGGATAGAAGGGAGTGGCATGACATATTCAAAGTGCTTAAAGCAAGAAAACCTACAACCCAGAACATTATCTGGCAAGGTTATCTATCATTCAGAATTGAAGGAGAGATAAAAAAAAAAAGTTTCCTGGACAAAAGTTAAAGGAGATCATCACCACTAAACCAGCCTTACAAGAAATGTTAAAGGGAATCCTCTAAATGAAATAAGTTCTTAAATAGAAGAAAATTACGAAAGAGAAATGTTTCACAGGTAAAAGCAAACATAGCTTTACTGTGATAGATTAACCACTCCTAAAACCATTATGGAGGTTAAAACTTAAGAGCACTTTTTTTTTTTTTTAAGATTTTGTTTATTTGACAGAGATCACAAGTAGGCAGAGAGTCAAGCAGAGAGAGAGAGGGGTAGGCAGGCTCCCTACTGAGCAGAGAGCCTGATGTGGGGCTTGATCCCAGGACCCCGGGATCATGACCTGAGCCAAAGGCAGAGGCTTTAACCCACTGAGCCACCCAGGTGCCCTTGTAATGCTTTTAGAATGTGTTTGAACTTAAGTGACCAGCAACTTAATATAGACTGCTATAGAATACACGTAGAATGTTCTACATGAACCTAATGGTAACTGCAAATCAAAAACCTAGGATACAAAAAAATTAAGAGAAATGATCTAAGCATAACACTAAAGAAAGCTGTCAAACCACAAGGGAAGAGACAAGGAGAAGAAGGAAGGAATGGAGAGGAACTACACAAATAATCAGAAGACACTTAACAAAATGGAAATAAGTCATAAACTATTAATAATCACTTTAATAAATGTATGAAATGCTCCAATCAAAAGACATAGGCTGGCTAAATGGATAAATAACAAAACCCATCTATTTTCTGTCTGGAAGATTCCCTTCAGACTTAAAGAAATACAGACTCAAAGTGAAGGGAAGGAAATGCCTTGGAATAGAGGATACCAACGGAAGCAAAAACAAAACAAAGAACAGGCAGGGTAGCAGTAGTTGTATCAGACAAAGTACACTTCAAAACAAATACAGAAGATGGCAGAATACGATGATCCTAAGTTAACCTCCTCCCACGAATACACCCAGACAGCATCCATGTTAGTGTAACAAACCCAGAAAATGACCTAAATACTGGTAGACCAGACTCTCCACAGCTAATAGTAGAGAAGAAGCCACATTAAAAAAGAAAGAGAGGGACGCCTGGGTGGCTCAGTGGGTTAAGCCGCTGCCTTCAGCTCAGGTCATGATCCCAGGGTCCTGGGATCGAGTCCCATCGGGCTCCTTGCTCGGCAGGGAGCCTGCCTCTCTCTCCGCCTTTGCCTGCCTCTCTGCCTGCTTCTGTGCTTTATTTCTCTCTCTCTCTTTCTGACAAATAGATAAATAAATGAAATCTTAAAGGAAAGAAGAGGCAAGGCAGGAATACCATAGGGAACCAAATTGACCCTTGAGACTATCTCCAGGAGTGAGGAACACCAAAAAGCATGGAGAAGAAAGGAGAAGAGCAGACCCCATCCCAGCCCCCTAGGCATGGAGACCCACACTGGGAAGACCAACTGCTGTAACTTTTGGCTTTGAAGACAAGAGGGACTTAACTTCACAAGTTCTTATAATTAGTGGGGCTCAACCCTGGAAACTTGACAAATCAGTGGGATTGGCTCTGGAGGAGGTGCAGGGCCATAGGAAGAGAAGTTCCCACCCTTAAATGGCCAGCATAAAAAAGAACTCTGCTGAGATACAGCATAGAAGCTGTATAGAAGCATAGAAGCAGCAATTCTAAAAAAATTGCTAAGGTAGGGCACCTGGGTGGGTCAGTCGTTAAGCAGCTGCCTTTGGCTCAGGTCATGATCCCAGGGTCCTGGGATCAAGGCCCACATCGAGCTCCCTGCTTGAAGGGAAGCCTGCTTCTTCCTCTCCTGCTCCCCCCTGCTTGTGTTCCCTCTCTCTCTCTGTGTATCTCTGTCAAATAAGTAAAATCTTTAAAGAAATAAAAAATTGCTAAAGTATATGGAAGGAAGATTTGTTTACTAATCCCAGAACATGTGCTGGAGGGCCAAGGATATTTGGGAGACTTCTCTAAGAGCTAGTCAGCACCATTTCTCTCCCACACTCCCCAGACTAGACACATGGATACCTGCAGGAACCAGTGCATCCCAAACCCTCTCCATCTAGCTTACTAACAGTATGCCCTGCCCCCTTGCCCTTCTGTAGACTCATCCCATCCATTCAGCTTGGGCAGGAGTTCTCCCAGTAGCCAGAGTTCCTTTGCTGCAGCAGACCATTAGGGACCTCGCTGGTAGTATGTGTCTTACCCATAGGTTCTCCTGCAGATCTGCCCCCTCCAAACACACTTGGCAGGAGTCCATCCAAACTGTTGCTACAAGCCTAACAGCATGCAATCAGCCCCAAGAAGGGGCCGGTACCATCCCAAAGTGACTCCTGCCCCAGGCACAGGGGAACATAATCATACACACTGATCTAACTGTGACCCCAGGAGTGGGTTAGGGGCAAACATCGGGTGACTGCAGACCCTGGCCACCAGTGAAAGATTTTCAAGGAACAACACAGGGAAACACCTTGCAGTTTGGTGCTACTGCATCTCTGGCAAACACATGGTCTGATTCAACTCAGGCTCAAGGTGGCCCCTGACTAGCCCACTAACACAAGGAACAAACTCTGTCCACAACAGGCAAAGAGAGCCACTGCAGGCAACTGAGCAGAAAGCAAATTTGGCTCAGCCACAACAGCAGGGCACACATAACACATACAGAAGACATGTCTGAAGGGCCAGGTTCTGCTCAACTGGTAATATAATGCAGCAGAGCACTAAAGGACCTCTTCTTCATAAGACCACTGCTTTCAAACCAGGAGGCATAGATCTTCTTTCTTAACACACAGAAACAGACACAGAGTTAGACAAAATGAGGAGACAGGAGAATAGGTCTCAAATGAGAGAACAGGGCAAAAATCACACCAAAAGAGTGAAACAAAATAGAGATTAGTAATGTGCCTGATAGAGAATTTAAAGTAATGTTCATAAAAGTACTCTTTGGGAGGCGCCTGGGTGGCTCAGTGGGTTAAAGCCTCTGCCTTCGGCTCAGGTCATGATCTCAGGGTCCTGGGATCGAGCCCCGCATCAGGCTCTCTGCTCCGCGGGGAGCCTGCTTCCCTCTCTCTCTCTCTCTCTCTCTCTCTCTGCCTGCCTCTCTGCCTACTTGTAATCTCTCTGTCAAATGAATAAATAAAAAATTAAAAAAAAATTACTTTGATTGTAAGTAGACTAAATGCTCCAATCAAAAGACTCAGAGTAACAGAATGGATTAGAAAAACCAAGACATGTTTATATGTTGCCTACAAGAGACTCATTTCAGACCGGAGGTAATCTGCAGACTGAATGTGAGGGGATGGAAAAACACCTATCAGGCAAATGGATGTCAAAAAATGCTTAAATAGCAATACTTAAATTGGGCAAAACAGAATTTAAAACAAAGACTGCAACAAGAGACAAAGAACAACATATAATAAAGGAGACAATCCAAAAAGAAGATCTAATAATTATAAATATTTATGTACCCAAATACATAAAACAGTTAACAAAGAACTACTCTATAATAATAGACACTTACTAAATGGACAATTCATCTAAACAGAAAATCAACAAGGAAACAATGGTTTTGAAAGACATGATGGAACAAATGGACTTAACAGATATATTCAGAACATTCCATCCTAAAACAGCAGAATACACATTCTTTTCAAGTACACACAGAACATTCCCTGGAAGAGATCACATATTAAGTCACAAAACAAGCCTCAACAAATTCAAAAAGATTGAAATCATACCATGCATCTTTCCTGACCACAATGTTATGAAACTAGAAATTAACCACAAGAAAAAATCTGGAAAGATCTCAAACACATGAAGGCTAAGTAACATGCTACTAAGCAATGAATGGATCAACCAGGAAATAGAAGAAAAAAAGTACATGAAAACAAACGAAAATGAAAACATAATGGCCTAAAATCTTTGGGAGGCAGCAAAAGCGATTCTAAGAGGGGAGCTTATAGCAATACAGGCCTACCTCAAGAAACAAGTAAAATCTCAAACAATCTAACCTTACACCTAAAGGAGCTAGAAAAAGAAAAGGCAAAACCTGAAACTAACAGAAGGGAGGAAATAATAAAGATCAGAACAGAAGTAAATGACATAGAAACTATAAAACAAAATAGTAAAACAGATAAATGAAACCAGGAGCTGGTTCTTTGAAGGAAGAAAAAAAAAATTAAAAAAAAAAAGAAAGAAAGAAAGGAAAGGAAAAAAAATTGATAACCTCCAACCAGACTTACAGGAAAAAAAAAAAAAAAAAAGGAAGGACTCAAAAAAAAAAAAAAAAAAGAATGAAAGAGGAGAAATAACAAATATAAACAAGTATAGTATTATGAAAAACTATATGCCAACAAATTATGCAAACAAACTATATGCCAACAAAAGCCTAGGAGAAATGGATAAATTCTTAGAAAGACATAACCTGCCAAAACTGAAATAGAAAGAGAGAATTTGAACAGACTTATTACTAGCAGTGAAATTGAATCAGTAATTGGATAATTGAAAAACTCCCAAGAAATAGAAGTCCAGAACCAGATGTCTTCACCTATGAATTTTACCAAACATTTAAAAAATAGTTAATACTTAGTCTTCTCAAACTATTCCAAAATATAGAAAAGAATAACTTCCAAATTCATTCTATGAAGCAAGCATTACCCTGATACCAAAACCCAATAAAGATACCACTAAAAGAACTACAGTGTGGCCAATATCCCTCATGAACATGGATGCAAAAAATTTTCAACAAAATACTAGCAAGCCAAATCCAATAATACATTTTTTAAAAAATGATTCCGCACAAGTAAGTGAAATTTATTTCTGGGTTGCAAGAGTGGTTCAATACTCACAAAACACATACAGAAGAGAAAGGGAAGAACTATATGATTCATTCCCATAGATGCAGGAAAAGCATTTGACAAAGTACAACATCCATTCATGATTAAAAAAAAAAAAAAAACCTCAACAAAATCGATTTAGAAGGAACATACCTCAAAATAATAAAGCCCATATATGAAAAACCCACAACCAACATTATCCTTAATAGGGAAAAACAGAGCTTTTCCCCCCAAGGTCAGGAATAAGACAAGGATATCCACTCTCACCAATTTTATTCAACATAGTACTGCAAGTCCTAGCCACAGCAGTAAGAGAAAGAAATAAAACTCATCAAAATTGGTAAGAAAGAAGTAAAATTTCCACTACTTACAGATAACATGATACTATATATAGAAAACATGAAAGAGTCCAATTAAAAAAAATTCTAGAACTGATAAACTCAGTAAATTTGCAGGACACAAAAGAAATTTGTTGCATCTCTATTCACTAATAATGAAGTAGTAGCAATTAACAATCCCACTTACAATTAGACCACACAAATTAGTATTCTAGTTCTGTTTAAAAAAAAATTTGATTATACTTTGATACGGATTGCATTGAACCTGTAGATTGTGTTGGGTAATAGGGACATTTTAACAATATTAAAATTCTACCCATCTAACATAAGCAGAAAACGTCTTTCAATTATTTGTATCTTACATTTTTCTCATCAATATCTCATAGTTTTCAGTGCACAACCTAAGTGCACATCAATAGATAAAAGGGTAAAGAAGGATATAAATATGTATATATATTTACACACACACACACACCCCAGGAGGTGGGCTACGGTAGCCCTACTTACATCAGACAAAACAAGCATTAGGCTAAAAACTATAATAAAAGACAAATAAGGTCATTATATAACTAAGAGGTCAATTCTATTGAAGAACATCTACAAGAAGTTATATTGGTAACTATTTCTGCACTCAATATACGAGTATCTACATATTTAAAGTGAATATTAACATATCTAAAGAAACAGACAGAGCTAGAAATATTCCAATCTCAGATTTCAAGATTTCCTACAAAACTGTAGTAATTAGGGGCATCTGGGTGGCTCAGTGGATTAAACCTCTGCCTTCGGCTCAGGTCATGATCTCAAGGTCCTGGGATCAAGCCCCGCATCAGGCTCTCTGCTCAGCGGGGAGCCTGCTTCCTCCTCTCTCTCTCTGCCTGCCTCTCTGCCTACTTGTGATCTCTGTCTGTCAAATAAAAAAATAAAATCTTAAAAAAAAACTGTAGTAATTAAAACAGTGTGGTACTGGCACAAAAACAGACACATTATCAATGGAACTGAACAGAGAGCCCAGAAATGAACCCACACTTAAAACACTTACAAGGTCAATTAATCTATGACAAAAGAGGCAAGAATATACAATGGGGAAAAGATATTCTCTTTAATAAAGAGTTTTGAGAAAACTGGACAGCTACATGTAGAAGAATGAAACTGGACCTCTTTCTTACACCACATAAAAATAAACTTAAAATGGATTAGAGGCATAAATATGAGACCTGAAACCATGATACTTATAGGAAAAAACATGGGCAATAAACTTTTGGACATTGAACTTAGCAATATTTTTCTGGATCTGTTTCCCCAGGTCAGGGATACAAAAGCAAAAATAAACTATGGGACTACATCAAACTTAAAGTTTTGCACAATAAAGGAAACCATTAACAAAATGAAAAGACAAAATACTGAATGGGAAGCATTATTGTAAATGATGTATCTGATGAGGCGTTAATATCCAAATATATAAAGAACTCCTACAACTCAACACCACAAAAACCAAATAATCTAAAAAATAGAGGATCTGAATATACATTTTTCCAAAGAAAATATACAAATGGCTCCCAGGTACATGAAAGAGCTCTCAACAGCACTAGTCATCAGGGAAATGCAAATCAAAACCACAATGACATGTCCCCTCATGTCTGTTAGAAGAGCTATTCTCAAAAAGTAAAGAGATAAGAGTGTTCATGAGGATGTGGAATAAGAATCCTTGTACACTGTTGGTGGAAATGTAAATTGGTGTAGTTGCCATGAAAAACAGTATGGAAGTTCCTTAAAAATAGAATTTTACAAGTTAATGAAATTTTAAAAAATAAAGTTAATGAAATTAGTATCTCAAAGAGATATCTGCATACCCATGTTCATTGCAGTTTTACTCATGGCAGCCAAAAGTGGAACGAACCTAAGTATCTGTCAGTGACTGAATGGATACAGAAAATATAGTATCTATAATATTATTCAAACAAGAAAATCCTGCTATTTGTGACAACATCAATTAACCTGAAGGACATTATGCTAAGTGAAATAAGCCAGACTCAGAAAAACAAATGCTGCATGGTCTCAAATGGGGGAATCTAAAAAATGGAACTCATCATAACAGAGATTAGAATGGTGATTACCAAGTGTTGAGAGGTGGGGAGAAAAAGGGAAATGTTCTTCAAAAAAGTATGAACTGTCAGGGGAAGGAATTAAGATGGTAGAGGAGTAGGGAACCCTAATTTTATCTGGTCCCTGGAATTCAGCTGCACACTTATCAAATCATTCTGAACACCTGCAAAATCAGATATGAGAAAAGAGATGCTGCAATTCTACAAAAAGAAAAGCAACTACTTTTTGGAAGGTAGGAAGTGTGGAGACTTGACTCTGGGGCAAAATATCAGAGAATATGGCTGAGGGGACAGGGGCTGGCTTAAGGAGCCTACCCCAAAATATTATTAGCAGTGAAGGGCAAAAATCAGAACTTTCAGAAGTCTGCTACACTAGGGGACATCCTTGGCTTAAAGGTGCTCAGGTGGAGAAGCCAGGCAGAATCCCAGGCGAGATAGCATGTTCTCAGGATCCCCAGTGTCACAAGAAGAACAGGGGCACCTGAGTGCAGCAGAGTACTCAAGCATCAGAGCTGAAAAACTGGCTGAAAACAAACAGTCCAATTATAGCTGAGAACTTCCCTAATCTGGGGAAGGAAACAGGCACTCAAGTCCAAGAGGCACAGAAAAACCCCTCCAAAGTACACCTGGACATACAATAGTGAAGCTTGTAAATTTCAGAGAAAAAGAGAAAATCCTGAAAGAACTCAGGACAAGGAGACTTTAACCTACAAGGGTAGAAACATAAGGTTGGCAGCAGACCTGTCGACACAGACCCAGTGGCCAGAAAGGACTGGTGTGATATACTCAATGAGTTAATGGGAAAAATACGCAGCCAAGAATACTTTATCTCTCCTATTCTGAATGATAGCCTTTCTGGATAGTTTCCAGGACAAACTATAGGAATTTGTGAACACTAAATCAGCCCTACAAGAACTATTAAAGGGGATCCTTTGAGCAAAGAGAGAGCCCAGAAGTAGTAAAGGCCAGAGAGGAACAGAGATAATCTACAGGAACAGCGACTTTACAGATAAGACAATGGGAACTAAATTCCTTTCATTAATTACTCTGAACGTAAATGGACTAAATGGTCCAATCAAAAGACAAAGGGTATCAGATTGGATTAAAACTAATAACCCATTGATATGCAATCTGCAAAAGAATCATTTTAGACCCAAAGACACTCCAGATTGAAAATGAGGGGCTAGAGGACCATTTATCATGCAATGGACATCAAAAGAAAGCTGGAGTAGCCATCCTTATATCAGACAAACTATATTTTAAACAAAAGACTGTAATAAGGGATGAAAAAGGACACTATGTCATAATAAAAGTTTGTGTCCAACAAGAAGATCTGACAACTATAAATATTTATGTCCCTAACTTGGGAGAAGCCAGTTCTATAAACAAACAAATAACAGAATTAAAGAAACACATTGATAATAGTATAATAACAGTAGGGGACTTCAACACCCCACTCACTGTAATAGACAGATCATCTAAGCAGAAGGTCAGCAAGGAAACACGGGCTTTGAATGACACACTGGACCAGATGGACTTCACAGATATTTTCAGAGCATTCCATCCTAAAGCAACAGAATATACATTTTTAAGTGTGCCTGAAACATTCTCTAGAATAGATCACATATTGGGACACAAATTGAGTCTCAGCAGGTACCAAAAGCTTGGGATCATTCCCTGAATATTTTCAGACTATAATGCTTTAAAACTTGAACTCAATTACAAGAAAAAGTCTGGAAGGACTACAAATACATGAAGGTTAAAGAACATCCTACAAAAGAATGAATGGGTCAACCAGGAAATTAAAGAAGAATTTTTTTAAAAAACATGGAAGCAAATGAAAATGAAAACAGTCCACAACATTTGGGATGCAGCAAAGGTGGTCCTAAGAAGGAAGTATATAGCTATACAGGCCTTCCTCAAGAAGCAAGAACAGTCTTAAACATACAAACTAACCTTACACCTAAAGTTACTGGAAAAAGTATAGCAAATAAAGCCTAAATTCAGCAGAAGAGAAATAATAATTAGAGCAGAAATCAAGGATATAAAATTAAAAAAAAAACAAAACAGTAGAACAGATCAATGAAACTAGGAGCTGTTTCTTTGAAATAATTGATAAGATCAATAACCCCCTAGCCAGACTTATCAAAAAGAAAAGAGAAAGGGGGAGCCTCGGTGGCTCAGGCTATTAAGCATTTGACTCTTGGTTTCAGCTCAGTCATGATCTCAGGGACCTGGCATGGAGCCATGCACTGGGCTCCCTGCTGAGTGGGAAGTCTGTTTCTCCTTTCCTCTGCCTCTCCCCAGTCCCACTCCTGTGCATGCCTTCTCAGGCACACTCTGTTTCAAAAGAAATAAAATCTTTTAAAAAAGAGCGAGAGAGAGGACCCAAATAAATAGAATCATGAAGGAAGAGGAGAGAGGACAACCACCACTGAAGAAATACAAACAATATGGGAATATTATGAGCAATTAGAAGCTAACAAATTAGGCAATCTGGAAGAAATGGATGCATTCCTAGAGATGTATAAACTACCAAAACTGAAACAGGAAAAGATAGAAAACATGAACAGACCCATAACCAGCAAAGAAATTGGAGCAGTAATCAAAAATCTCCCAACAAACAAGAATCCAGGCCTAGATGTCTTCCCAGCAGAATTGTACCAAACATTTAAAGGAGAATTAATACCTATTCTTCTGAAGCTGTTTCAAAAAACAGAAATGGAAAGAAAATTTCCAAACTCTTTAGGAGGCTAGCATTACTTTGGTCCCAAAACCAGACAAACACCCCACCCATAAGGAGAATTACAGACCAATGTCCCTGATTAACATGGATGTCAAAATTCTTACCAAGATACTAGCTAATAGGACCCAATAGTACATTAAAGAGATTATTTACCACAAGCAAGTGGTATTTATTCCTGGGATGCAAGGGTGGTTCAACATCCACAAATCAATGTCATACACCACATTAATAAAAAAAAGGACAAGAATCATATGATCCTCTCCACAGATACAGAAAAAGCATTTGACAAAATACAACATCCTCTTTTGATAAAAACTCTGCAGTGCAGGGATGGGGAAACATACTTCATAAATGCCATCTAAATCAGCACCTGAGTGGCTCAGTGGGTTAAAGCCTCTGCCTTCGACTTGGGTCATGATCCCGGGGTCCTGGGATTGAGCCCCACTTTGGGCTCTCTGCTCGGTGGGGAGCCTGCTTCCTCCTCTCTCTTTCTCTGCCTACCTCTCTGCCTGCTTGTGATCTCTGTAAAATAAATAAATAAAACCTTTTAAAAAATAAAAAATAAAAGCCATCTATGAGAAACCCACAGCAAATATCATCCTCAATGAGGAAACACTGAGAGCTTTTCCCCTAAGGTCAGGAACATAGCAGGGATGTCCACTCTCACCACTATTCTTCAACATAGTAGTCCTAGCCTCAGCAATCAGACAACAAAAAGAAATAAAAGGCATCTGAATCAGCAAGGAAGTCAAACTCCATTCTGTTTTTTTATAATTTTTTTATTTTTTTATAACCATATAATATATTATTAGCCCCAGGGGTACAGGTCTGTGAATTGCCAGGTTTACACACTTCACAGCACTCACCATAGCACATACCCTCCCCAATGTCTATAACCCCACTCAAACTCCATTCTTTGCAGATGACATGATACTCTATGTAGAAAACCCAAAAGACTCCAAGCCAAAATTGCTAGCACTTGTGCAGGAATTCAGCAATGTGTCAGGATATGAAATCAACATACATAAATCAGTTGTATTTCTATACAGTAACAATGAGACAGAAGAAAGAGAAATTAAAGAGTCGATCCCATTTACAATTACACCAAAAACCATAAGATACATAGAAATAAACCTAACCAAAGAAGTAAAAGGATCTGTACTCTGAAAACTACAGAAAATCTATGAAAGAAATTGAGGGAGACACAAAGAAATGGAAAAACATTCCATGCTCATGGACTGGAAGAACAAATATTGTTAAAATGCCTATGCTACACAAAGCAATCTACACATCCCATGTAATCCCTATCAAAACACCATCAACATTTTTCACAGAGCTAAAACAAACAATCCTAAAATTTGTATGGAACCAGAAAAGACCCTGAATACCCAAGTAATTCTGAAAAAGAAAACCGAATCTGGAGGCATCACAATTCTGGACTTCAAGCTCTATTACAAAGCTGTCATCAGTAAGACAGTATGGTATTGGCACAAAAACAATAACACAGATCAATGGTACCGAACAGAGAACCCAGAAATGGACCCTCAACTCTATGGCTGTCTAATTTTCGACAAAGCAGGAAAGAATATCCAATGGAAAAAGACAGTCTCCTCAAGAAATAGTATTGGGAAAATTGGATAGCCACATGCAGAAGAATGAACTTTGACCGCTTTCTAACACCATACACAAAAATAGGTCTTTCATCTGTTTTTGGGTCTAAGTGTGAAACAGGAATCCATCAAAATCCTAGAGAAGAACACAAGCAACAACCTCTTTTGATCTTAGCTGCAGCAACTTCTTGCTAGACACGTCTCCAAAGGCAAGGGAAAGAAAAGCAAAAATGAACTATTGGGACTTCATCAAGATAAAAAGCTTTTGCACAGCAACAGAAACAGTCAACAAAACTAAAAGTCAACCTACAGAATGGAGGAGATATTTGCAAATGACACATCAGATAAAGGGTTAGTATCCAAAATCTATAGAGAACTTACCAAATTCAACACCAAAAGACTAAAAAATCCAGTCAAGAAATGGGCAGAAGACAGGAACAGACATTTCTCCAAAGACGACATACAAATGGCCAACAGACACATGAAAAAAACACTCAACATCACCCAGCAAATACAAATAAAATACAAATACAACCACAGTGAGATTACCACCTGACACCTGTCAGAATGGCTAAAATTAACAACTTGGGGAACAACAGATGTTGGCAAGTATGTGGATAAAGGGGAACCCTCTTACACTGTTGATGGGTGGCTGGTGAAGCCACTCTGGAAAACCGTATGGAAGTCCTTCAAAAAGTTAAAAATAGGGACGCCTGGGTGGCTCAGTTGGTTAAGCGGCTGCCTTCGGCTCAGGTCATGATCCCAGCATCTGGGATCGAGTCCCACATCGGGCTCCTTGCTTGGCAGGGAGCCTGCTTCTCCCTCTGCCTCTGCCTGCCTCTCTGTCTGCCTGTGCTCGCACTCTCTCTCTCTCTAACTAATAAATAAAATCTTAAAAAAATATATTAAAAAAATAAGTTAAAAATAGAGCTACCCTAAAACCCTGCAATTGCACCGCTAGGTATTTATCCAAAGGATACAAACAGTGATTCGAAGGGGCACATGCATGTCAATGTTTATAGCAGCAATGTCCACAATAGCCAAACTATGGAAAGAGCCTAGTTGTCCTTGGACAGATGAATGGACAAAGAGGATGTGAGATATATGTATATGATGAAATATATATATGATATATGTATATTGATGTGTGTGTAAGTATATATGATGATATGTATGATGAAATATATGATGGAATATTACTCAGCCATCAAAAAGAATGAAATCTTGCCATTTGCAATGATGTGGTTGGAGCTAGAGCATATTATGCTAAGGAAAATAAGTCAGTCAGAAAGACAAATGCCATATTATTTCACTCATATGTGGAATTAAAAAAAAACAAATGTAGGGGAAGGGAAGGAAAAATAAAATAAGATGAAAACAGAGAGGGAGGCAAACCATAAAAGACTCTCAACTCTAAGAAATTGTGGGCTGCTGGAGAGGAGGTATGTGGGGGGATGGGGTAACTGGGTAATAAACATTCAGGAGGACACTTGAAGTAATGAGCACTGGGTATTGATGCAACTGATGAATCATTAAATTCTGCTTCAGAACTAATAATATAGTATATGTTAATTAAATTGAATTTATACACAAATTTTTTTTAAAGTATAAACTGTCAGTTATAAGACAATTAAGTTCTGGAGATCTAACACACATGTATGGTGACTATAGCTCATAATGTACCGTATATTTAAATTTGCCAAAACCATAGATCTCAAGTTCTCATCACACACACACAAAATGGTAATTATGTCAGGTGACTGATACTTTAATTAGCTTAGTTATGGTAATCATATCACAATGCATACATATACCAAAATATATACACATTAAATATATGAAGTTTTTTTATCAATCAGAGTAATTAAACCAGAAAGAACTGTTGGAAATATACTAAAAACAAAACCAAACAGTGAATCACTTAAGAAATGGGAACACATGTAATTCACATTTTATCTTACCCTAAAAAGTATACCTCCGTTTGTTAGTTTTCTGAGTTAGGCCCATGGCATTTTGGAGGGGGTCTGTTAATGGGACTTCTGCAGAAATCATACCAATGATTTCTCATTTGTGTTTCCAGTTTGAATTTCTGTAGGTAAAGCAATGTAAGTGCAAAATCCTACTAGGCTTTTACTTTTTTTTTTTCAGATCCAAATGTTTACAGCTGTGTTACCCATCCCTACTTTAACAACAAAAAGTGCAGTTTGCCATTTTAAGATTTTTTCCAAAGTTTAGCTTAGCTTTCATAAAAAGAACCTTTGAAACTCATTCCATCATTTTACATTATTCGATACAATGAGCACAACCAGAATGAACAGGTCACAAGGGAAAAAGGGTTCCTTTGGCAAAAGAATCTATGCAGAGCTCCTGACGCAAGTCCATTTCCTTCCACCAAGCTCACCTGCATGCACAGCCATCCCTTCCACCCTTCTTCCTGTGAAAACAGATTGGGGTTCCTCTTCTTGATCCAAGAGTACTTCTAGGCTTACATCTGGTCTCCCAACTCCTCAGATACTTCAGTCTACATCCTATTTTCAACAACTCCCTCTTTTCTACCTGGTTTCTGGGATCTCATCCACTCCTAGAGTTTCCCTACCACCTAATTGCTTATGATATTTAAACCTGTGATTCCCTCCTGATGTTTCTCCTTATGTCCAGAACTATATCTCCAAAAGCCTACTAATTAAATTCTGCTTATATATTCAAGAAGGACCTTCATATCCACATTTCCAAAATGTAATTCATCATTTTATCCTTCCTCCCCAATCAACTCTGCCTACAGTGTCCCCTATTTTCCTATAGGGTATCAAGATTTACCCAGTTTCCAAACCAGAAACCTTTAAGGCATCACTGACTCATCCCCTCGTTGACATAGAAAGACAGGCTGTACTTGAGTGAAATGCCATTTTTCTTCTTGCTTTTTTTCCCACTGCATAAAAGCAAAAACAAGCCAATAAAAGTGAGAACTGACCTGGAATCAATGTTCTTCTCTGCTTTGTGTCAGAAAGACAAAACCCAAACTTGGGCCATCAGACATTCTGGTCTTTAAGGATCTACACAAGGGATCCCAGCCAGGTTCTGGGACCCCTGGGCTTGGTTCTTTAACCCTCTTTCTCCATTTCTGTCCACCAGTGTCCTAAAGAAATAAATAAAGAAACTTTTTATAATGTGATTCAAGGTGGGGCAGCAAACAAATGACCTATAAGCAGAATCTTCCGCTTTAGATGTACTAGCTGGAGGTTAAATTTTCCCCTGAGAAAAGTTACCATCTTTTTGATAATTCACCTCAAGGCCACTCCTACATCCTGCACCCTCATTCTCCAACCACATCATTCTAATCCCCTCAGTCTCTGGCTCCCAAGCTTTTTCTAATAAATGAGCTAGTAAGGACAGAGGGGTGAAATTATCAACATCAGAATCAAAGGATTAAAAGGGCAGAGTGGGGGCGCCTGGGTGGCTCAGTGGGTTAAAGCCTCTGCCTTCGGCTCAGGTCATGATCTCAGGGTCCTGGGATCGAGCTCTCTGCTCGGCAGGGAGCCTGCTTCCCTCTCTCTCTCTGCCTACTTGTGATCTCTATCTGATAAATAAATAAAATAAAAATAAATAAATAAAAGGGCAGAGTGGATTGAAAGAGGAGACAGAGAAGACAAGGAGGGGTATTTTTCATCTACTGAAGACTTGACAATATGTTGGCCATAAGACTACCCCTAATCTGGGCTATGGGTTTTGCACAGGTCAGAAAACTGCATTACCTGACCCGGATTCACATTCTCCTGAAGTGTTGTGCTAGACTGGCTAAGCTGAAGATTTTTTTTTTATAGATCATGCCACCCACATTTCCATAGGAGCAGAATACAAAGCTAGAGAGTGGCTAGATGAACATCAATGTCTGAACGATGTTTCTTTCAATGGCTATGTACAAACCAGATACTTTGCTAGGATCTCTGCATAAACACCATTTGGATACACAAACATTTTAT
Organism: Taxidea taxus jeffersonii; assembly: GCA_003697995.1. Classification (NCBI taxonomy): domain Eukaryota; kingdom Metazoa; phylum Chordata; class Mammalia; order Carnivora; family Mustelidae; genus Taxidea; species Taxidea taxus. Next base: position 97,676 of record ML108018.1, read on the forward strand.
GCTTTAGTTATCTTTATCTGTGTAAGGGAAAAGGTAACCCATTATCTGTTGCATACTTTTGAAAAATTAATGGGTAGAAACAACTTCACAAGCTTTCTCAGCTGCAAAAGCATCTCTGTAAAAAGTAAGGTGCTGAAATTAATTGTAAGTAATACAGGGTAATGGTTAATTTTAGGTGTCTTCTTGACTGGCTATGAGGTTCCCAGATTAAACATTTTTTAAGATTGATTGATTTGAGAGAGATAAGACAAATGGTGGGGGGCAGAGGGAAAAAGGAGACTCCCCACTGACCAGGGAGCATGATGCTAGGCTCAATCCCAAGACCCTGGGATAATAACTTGAGCTGAAGGCAGACGTTCAGCCGACTGAGCCACCCAGGTGCCTCTAAACATTTCCAAGGGTGTTTATGAAGTGTTTCTGGATGACATTCATATTTGGATTGGTGGACTCAATAGATTGCCCCCTCCATTGTGTGTGGGCATCACCCAATCCATTGAGGACCTGAATAGAACAAAGGTGGAAGGAGGAATTAGCCTCTTTTTTCTGCCTCAATAAGCTGGACATGGCATCTCATCTTCTCCTACCCTTGGACTTGGATTTACTCCATTGGCTCCCCTGGTTTTCAGGTTTTTGGACTTAGACTGAATTACGCCACCAGCTTTCCTGGGTCTCCAGCTTGCACATGGCAGATCTTAGGTCTTCTCATCCCAAGATTTATTATGAGGAATTGGCCCATGTGATTATGGAAGATAAGAAGACCCAAGTCTGCCATCTACAAGCTGGAGACTCAGGAAAGCTGGTGGCATGATTTAGTACACCAATAGGATAAAACATCTATATCCTATTGTTGCTATTTTCTCTAAAGAACTCTGTCTTATAGGACGGGAAACTGCTTATTGAGGTTGTATTAAAAGACTGACAGAAAGAATAATGAGGCTCCTCTCCCTGCTTTGCCTTCCTGGAACTTGCTGCATAGAAGAAATTTGATTTAAAGTCTATTGTGCCTTGACTGAGTTAAGTATAACTTGAGAGGATTTATGCAGACTTAGTTCTCAACTGGTTCCCTGAAGGGGGGAAATGTTAAAAACCCTGATATAAATCCACCAAGTAATCCACCAGTAATACACATATGTCCCACTGTCCTCTGTGCCCTTCATAATTCCATTTCCCTGACTAGGAACTTCTATTCCTCCCACAGCAGAATCACAGGCTCTTAAAAAATCAATCTTTCTCCTGAACTCCAAGAAGACAATGGCCCAGTTGGCTTAAATGCCTGACTGACTACCAGGTCTCACATCTCTAGACAGAATTTTTCAGACCAGAGTAGCTGGTTCCATTGCTGCCTCTTGCCTCTCTCTCACCTTTGTCTTTCCCTTTATCTGCCAATTTTGGCTCCCAGCCCCTTCTCCAACCATAACAGCCTCTTCAGGCAATCTTATCAAATGCAGCAAGGAATGAATTATGTGGACCTCCGGCAGGAACAGTGTTCATCCCAGGCTCAGCTCCGTTCGTTTTAGGAGAGAAATCTGTGGAGGTCACTGCCCCAGGCAGCCTCAGCCAGTGCTGTCCCAAGGGCCACTGGAGGCCGTTGAGACTCTCTCTGGTCCTAATTTAGGCCTTATGGCTTCCTTGAGTATGAGACAAGTACCCTGTTTCTTTAGTGTTGGCCAATCCCACTCCATCCCATAGTCCCGCCCCTGAGGACCGTGCTCGCTTGTCTGATAGGCACCACTTGACCTGACCTCTGTTTCTTCTGATGTCTGGTTTTCACTGAAGCACTTGTGTACTCATCATAAATGGATGTTATCAATTAGCTGAGGCTTCTTGTCTAGATAAGTCTGTTAGATTCTAACACTACCAAGTTTAGAACTATTGCTTCAGTATAAATAGCCCCCCCACACACGCCCCAGGAATCCATACTATAGGCCTCGTAAATTAGCACACTCAAGACTGTAATTCAGAGCCCTCACAGAAAGAAACAGCACTAAGTCTGGAACAGAGAATTCCTTAATTATGGAGGAGTTATTAAAATAACGTTTATTAGTGAAGGAGTACTCCTGTAGTTATTTAAAAAAGACACTTCAGGCAAATTAGACTGCCATATAAATAATAATGAAATTATAGCCAAATGGTAAGGTAAAATGGGCTACATCTTTCTAGGTAGAGGTTTCTTGGTATTTTTGTATTACTGGCTTCGTACAGCTAAGTACCCCCAATGGGATGTCAGTGAAGGAGATTATCCTTATAGGGAAAGAATCACTGCCCTGAATGATTCCTTAGGGAAATTTTAGAACCTTTATGAAACATTGATACAGTCCAAGGAATTCTAGATTTTGATATGCTTTATGAACAGCCACACTGAGGCTCTCAGTCTTTTCTCACATGAATAATAGGAAGATATGGATACATGTCATCTATTTTATTACTAAAGATAGCTACTTACCAGTTGCTCTTTCTTCTTCTTCCAAAATCTAAGATCCCAGTTGATTCTCATTATTGGTGTATAAAGTCTCTGAGAATGTTGCAAATTAGCAAATATTGGAGAGTTTTCCTAGGGAAAATCCAGGGTTAGGTTCGTGTGAGCTTCTGGTCACATTTTCATCAACCAATCAATACGCAACTTTGTTTCTCGTATGCTTCTGTTTAAAGATACCATATTTAATGAATATTATTGATTCATTAACATTGAACCAGCAGCCAACAGCACTATAACTCATGCCTGAATGAAGCTTCTTTAACTCATGTTTTTTCTCTATAAAGCATATCACGGCCTCCTTGTGTAAAGGAACACTAGACAGCACTTTAACACTACACTTGAAGGCCACCATTTTAAACCATGAAATCACCAACCAAAAAAAAAAAAAAAAATTGGCACCATTATGGTCTGCAAAAAGGACACTTTATAGTAGGAGAGCTGAAACAAGAAGGCAGAGCACCCCCTTGTCCCTCCTCAGCTTGGAACATGTCAGGTGACTCAAAAGTTTCAGGGCTCTGTGAAAACCCACAAATGATCACAAAACACCAAGAGGTTGATTTGGGGGTTTACAAATAAACTTTAGTGAGTAGGTCAGTTCACAAATATGGAAATTGTCCATAATGAAGACTGACTGTATATTCTTGGTCCCCAGACCCCCTCTCCCTTAAGTATTCTCATTCTTGGACTACTCGGTGGATTACCTGATGGCTTTAAATGACTTGGTCTTCTAGAACCCTACTGGGTCTGCTTTCCTGAAGCAAAGTCCGTAAGGGGATCTTTTCCTTCACCCCTGTTCGTCACCTAATAACCATCACTCTCTGCAGGGAACACTTGTCAGCTAGCAGGAGTTAGAGTAAAATTCAGTCACATTTAAGAGGTCATGGCTGATATGATACCTCTTCCCGAGACAATGATAATTTTGCAAAACCTGTTTGTTCCATAATCATATGGAATGGAACTTTAGTAGGATTTCAGAGCGGTCCATAGATAATAGAGGAAATGAAGGTAAGGAAGGCACATTTCTGATATCACATCACATAAGGGAGCACCTGCTCTGGGAACTGAAGTTTCCCTCCTAGGCCCATGGTTTTAACACATGTCCTGGGAAAGTCCGTGATTCTGGACTTGTTTGATGTCAACAGTCTCAGAACATGAGAATCCACCACCTACTCTTCCTGAAGTCCCTCTGAGTATTTCAAGCTTCCATCCCAGTGTACAGGATATTGGCCCCAAGTTTTCAACCAGGCTGGGGCTGAGCATCTGTTATACCACAGGAGATGCCTGGCCTCGAGAATATCCCTTCCAGGAGCTGGCTGGACAGGAAACTCTGTCCAGGACAGGCTTGCAAATGTGGTCAAGATTCTTTAGCATGGTTTGGGGCTGCCACCTATCATTTGAAGTCTTATCATTTCAAAAAGATGACTCTACCCAGAGCCTACGGAGATAAAAGCCACTGCCCCAACCCATGCAGGGAAATGTAAGTGCTCTTTCAGTGGCACTGTACACAGCTCTGTAAATTTATACTTTGGAGTCAAGCCCAGCGAGAGAGTGAAACATCCCCTTGTAGGTCCTCCCTGAACACCAGTCACACATGTTCCCTGGCAGCTCCCCACCTTGGAGAATTTCAGAAATGCTTGTGGCCTCACCAGAATGAACTGTTTGAAGAAAAGGAGGTAGAAAGCATGAGAGGAGACTGGACCCTGACTGATTTCTTGGTCTCTCCTTCCTTCTGCCCCACCCCCCACCTCCTTCGCTACAGATGTTTTCCCTGGGCTTCTGTCAAGCCTTCTTAGCTTACTCTTTGGCTCACTCCCCCCTGGGGGAAACTGTATTCAAGTGAGTAAGGCAAATGTTGTGTGAATGAAGAAGAGAGATTGCCTTTTCGTAGCTAAGTAACTGTCATTTTGGGTTACTTTCCAAGTAACACTGTTGGATTTTTTTTTTTTATAAATACAAAAGTTGTCAGGCCTATTGCAAAAAAATGTTGGAAAATGCAGACAAGCAATGAAACAAATGACAAAAATCAAGTATGATCCCATCACGCAAATATAATCATTGCTGACACTTTTGTTGTTTTCTCTTACCCTTTCTTTGTGAATCAGTATGAATAAATATGTTTCCAATGGGATTATATCGGATATAATGTCTGTATGCTGCCTTTTTGGCCCACTTGGCTATACACTCTACGTATTTTCCATGATATTACATATTTTCGGACAATCATTTTTTAAAAAATAAACTATCTATTGAAATGATCATATAGTTTTTATATTCCTCTTGTTGATGTGATGTAACACATTGATTGATTTGCAAATATTGAACCACCTTTGAATTCTGGGAATAAATCCCATTTGATTGTGGTGAGTGATTCCTTAAAACATACTGTTGAACTCTGTTCACTAATATTTTGCTGACAATTTTTGCATCTATGTTCATGAGAGAAATTGGCCTGTACTTCTCTATTCTGTAGTGTCTTTATCTAGTTTTATTTTCTAGGTGTTGCTGGCCTCATAGAATGAATTTGGAAGCTTACTTCCCTCTTCTATCTTTTGGAATACTTTGAGAAGAATCAATATTAATTCTTCATTAACTGTTTGGTAGAATTCACCTGTGAAGCCATCTGGTCCTGGACTTTTGTTTGTTGAGAATTTTCTGATTACAGATTTAATTTCATTGTTAATAATAGGTCTGTTCAAATGTTCCTTTTTTTCCTGATTCAGTTTTGGAAGGTTATGTGCTTCTAGAAATTTATCCATTTCTCCTAGGCTGTCCAATTTGTTGGCATATAATTTTTCTCTTGAAAACAAATTAAATATTCAAGAATGGGAAGAGTGGATGGTTAGAATATGGAAGTTGATGGCATGAAATATTACACAATAATTAAAAGGAAATGAGGAAAATGTACAAGACTGACTTAGAAGGTTCTGAGACATATTGAAAAAGGAAAGCATATGTGGGATACAATATACAGTGTGAGCACAGTAAGATTATATAAAAAGCATTTGAATATGGGGGCACCTGGGTAGCTTGGTCAGATAAGTATCTGACTCTTGATTTCAGAATCATGAGTTCAAAGCCCATGTTGGGTTCTGCACTGGGCAGGAATTCTACTTTTAAAAAAAGCATTTGGATAAGTAAGGTAATGTATACATGAGTACATGAGTATCTGAGAAGACGATGCACCAAAATATTGATGTCTCTGAGGAGAAGAATGATTATAAGACAAGTCCTCTCATTTTTTAGTTTATGTATTTTTATAGTTTTTTATTTTATTTTTATTATTTTATTTTTAATTACTTATTTAATTATTTTATTTTTTAAAATTTTATTATTTTATTATCTTATTTTTATAGTTTTAATTTTTTAAAGATTTTATTTATTTATTTATTTATTTGAGAGAGAGAGTGGGATGAGGGACAGAGAGAAAGGGAGAATTTCAAGCAGACTCCACGCTGAGCACAGAGCCTGCCCTGGGGCTCAGTCTTATGACCCTGAGATCATGACCTGAGCCAAAATCAAGAGTGGGATGCAAAAACAACTGAGCCATCCAGGTGCCCCAAAATCATAGCGCTTTTTTTTTTTAAGATTTTATTTATTTATTTGACAGAGAGAACACACGAGCTGGAGATGGGGGAGCAGCAGGCAGAGGGAGAGGGACAAGCAGACTCCCCGCTGAGCAGGGAGGCCAAGGTGGGGCTCCATCCCAGAGCTCTGGGATCATGACCTGAGCCGAGGGCAGATGCTTAACCCACTGAGCCACCCGGGTGCCCCCAAAATCGTAGCTTGAAATGACTGAGGATTTCAGGCAATATACAGGCTCTCATCCTTGTAGTCAAAGGTATGCCAGAGCTAGACACATCCATATCACTTGGGTTGCACAGCCTTTCTTTCCAAATGTCTTCCTGATTTCTGTAGAAATTCCCTAAGATTACAGGTAAAGCCAAAATCTATTCATGATATATTAAATGAAAACTCTTAACTAGAACTCTTGGTTAAGCTTAAAATGTAACACTTTCTTGTTATCTCCTCTGGGAGGAGGGTACGATGGCTCCTGTTTCAGGTAGAGGATGACTAAGAAAATCTACATTCTACGGTAGATTTTTTTTTCCATTAGCAGAAAAACCAAAGTTCCTTCTTATGGCTTCCTTTCTTGGGCTTCCAAAATGATTCCATTTTTCTCATTCTGTGTCAATTGAACTGTTAAATGCTTGAGAGGCGATTTTGTGCGCAGAAAAGATGAATTGCATCTGTCATGCAAAAGGGAATGAAATGAGTCTCAGAGGGCTTGTCTTGGAAAACCCACACCCATGCCCAGAAACCACTGCTTCATTTCCTAACCACTTACTTAGAAACCATGTATTCCTTTCTAAAACGCTGCCTGAAATTGCTGTGTTCCTATAGCGTGACCTAGGTCGTGGCATGTCCTTTCACAGGAATCTTTGTTAATTCCCCATTGCCGGTAGGCTTGTCTGCCTTCCTTCCTTTCTTTCCTCTTCTCTGAACTTTGCACTGGACAGAAAATCACAAAAATTCCCACTACTCCAAAATAGCCACTTTTAACCTTCAGATGAACATCCTGCAAGTTATTTCTCCATGAAAAGAAAAAATATCAGTATGGCTATAAATATGTATTGACATAAATGTATATTTCATCATTGCCTTCTTTTCTGTTTAATTGATTAAAACATCAATTAAATTATAACTGAATAAAATACAATGAAATTTGTCTGGAAAACTATCTCCTCATCAAATTCTGTTTAAGCTCGAACTCCTTGCACTAGCATGCCAACATATTTAAGACAGGACCCATTCCCTAGAACTTTCTTCCTCTTCATCATTTATCTGAACAACATTTGATTCAGTCACATTTCTGATAGGAAACTCTTAAAAGTATTAGAAAAGCCACCCTATCCCTATGCAGGCATCCTTCCAATAAGCCTTCTGCTCTGCAATTCTTTTTTTTTTTTTTTAAGATTTTATTTACTGGACAGAGAGAGCTGCACGCACACAAGCAGGGGGAGCGAGAGAAGGAGAAGCAGGCTTCCTGCTGAGCGGGGATCCTGAATCAGGGCTCGATTCAGCACTCGATGCCATGCCTGCAGGGACCCTGGGATCATGACACTTAAATGACTGAGCCAGCCAGGCATCCCTGCTCAGCAATTTCATAGCAATTCTATAAATGTCCCAACTCTTGCCATTCAACATATATTAAATTTTACTGTTTTTATCTTTTGCTAAGCTAAAGGTAAAGACAGCCTTGGACATGCTTTCTTTCCCTGCCTTACTTAGCACAGTGTCCTAGATTCAATAAGCAGCTGATAAATATTTGATAGTAGAGATGAGGATGCTGTTACCACCATATAAGAGAACTTCACACTGATGTTTTACTCCTAAATATCTGGAGTAGGTAAAGTAGGCACTACTTTACCCAATCTTTCTGATTCTATGTGTTCTCTACCATTTCCTATAGCTCCAAATCTGACATCACTCTTTTTTTTTTTTAAAGATTTTATTTATTTGTTTGACAGACAGAGATCACAAGTAGGCAGAGAGGCAGGCAGAGGGTGGGGGGAGCAGGCTCCCTGCTGAGCAGAGAGCCCCATATGGGGCTAGATCCCAGGACCCTGAGATCATGACCTGAGCCAAAAGCAGAGACTTAACCCACTGAGCCACCCAGGCGCCCTCTGACATCACTCTTGTTTAGGGTCTAATATAAGAGTTTCAGTTTTGAAGTCCTTTCCTGAATATCATAGGACACAGTAGTTTTCCTTTCTTTCTCTCTTTCTTTCAACTTTTTCTTTCTTTACAACAGTGAGAATCATTTTATTAACAGGCTGGAAGCCAGGGGCTTCCCAGATGTAGGATGAATAATGCTCTTCTTATTCTGGAGGTCAAGACCTTCACCACCTGAGGTTTCACATATTTTATTCCTCCAAGCTGTCACTTCTCTTTTTCAGTGCCTGCTGCGTTCCAGGGCCTGAACCAAATGCTTTATACACAATTACCCCGCTTCCTATTCATAGTAAGTCTATGAGGTAGACATTCCCCTATTTTGTTCATGAGAAAAGGGAAACTTGGCGATATTAAGTAACTTGCAGATATCTCTCTGTCCTGGCAAAGTTTGAAAAGAGGCACATTCAAGGCAGATTGTTTGATCTAACTACTGGCTTCGTAACAATGTTAGAAAGTGAATTAAAATATTATAAAACCCTCTATGGAAAGGTACTCATTAAAAGGTTCTGATTAATAAACACATGTTTACTCCTTTGTAGGTTTAATTCCTGAAATCTCTGGGCTCTCAATGAGGCCTTTTGCCAATACATTCACAGTGTAGGGTTTTCGTGGGGATCTAATGCTTCCCCACTTTTTTTTTTTAAGATTCTATTTACTTGCGAGAGAGAGACAGATATAGAGAGCACCAGCAGGGAGATGGGCAGAAGAAAAAGGAGAGGGACATGCAGACTCCAGGCTGAGTGTGGAGCCTGACATGGGGCTCATCTTGGGACTTGATTCCAGGCCCCTGAGATCATGACCTAAGCTGAAGTCAAACACTTAACCAACTGAAACACTCAAGTACCCCTCTAATGTCCTTCTTGAGTAAGTGCCACATCTCAAGACTCGCTGGGTTAGAGGTGGCCTGGTGATGGGCAAGGAGGTTCAACAGGGATCAGAACAGAATCTCTTGCTGGGGTGGAACAGATGCTGGGTAGTTAAACCTAGCTTCAGGTCTTGGAGAAAGGTGTTTTGAGCACTTAGAGATTCTGACACTGGACTAGAAATAGTTCAAGAAAGCTGCCCAGTCACGATATCCAAGATGCAACAATGGTGAAGGGGGGAGGGAAATGCTCTGTGACAGTGGTTGCTACTGCTTAGAAAACCTTCCTGTGTGCCTAGAACTTCACTTACATCACTTATAATCTTTAAAAAGGATTTCCTGAAGTGTGGTCCATGAAACACAGTGCTTTGAGCATGAAAAAACCTCTGGGATCAAATAAGTGTGAGAAACAAAGTGTACTATTTCCACTCCACCAAAGAAATTGGATTATTAAAGTAAATGGAAAAATAAGCAACCAGGGTGTCTGGTTAGCTCAGTCCATTAAGTGTCGGCCTTTAATTCAGGTCATGATCCCAGGGTCTTGGGATCGAGTCCCATATCAGGCTCCTTGCTCGGTGGGGAGTCTGCTTCTCCCTCTCCCTCTGGCCCTCTCTCTGTTCCCTCTCACTCTCTCTCTCAAATAAATAAATAAAATCTTTAAAAAAAAAAGCACTCACTCCACCAAATAAATTACATTATTAAAGCCTCCAAAAATACCAAAAAAAGAGGCAAAAAATTCTGTAATTAAGAAGCCATATTGAAAACATTTTAAGAATATGTAATAAACAATAGAAATGGGCAACTCTAGTTGTCAATATTTTAAGAAATTTTTGTTAAAAGGAGAAAGCTAAGATGGTAGTTCAAATACACAGAATGAAGGACTTTTTTTCTACAAGAGGGGAAGCATGACAAGGTTTTCACACAGAGCAAACAATACTGCAGAGACAGAGCCTGAAGATACATGTCCATTTCCTCAGAGAAATTACAAGATTCTTAGGGGAATGCCAAAAAGAGTTTCTGAAATTACAAGAGAATGGATAATTAATGGAAGATAATCCCCAAGAAGAAAAAAGGGTCTGATTCAAGGGAGCCTGAGGAAGAAAAGTGGAAAAGTACTTTCTCTGAGCTCGAAGGGTCTGAGAGAGGATGAGGAAAGCATACGGATGTTCTGAGTGGAGAAGAGGTTAGACAGAAGAGCTGACTGGCAGTGGAAAGCCCTCCCTTCAGGTGGCCGTGATGTAATGCGGGTAATGAGGGAGGCTGGGTCAGTACTCACAGAGGGAGCTGGCTGCATTTTGGAAGTGGGGCAGAGAGGGAAAAGAACCAAGGAAGACTGAAAACCGTTGTTGGCCCCATATGTCTGAGAGGCAACAAGGGATGTGTAAAGTTCTGCTGAGTAACAGTGAGAACCCAATGTGAAGAATAGTCATATTCAGTGGTGCTTGAGGGCGTGGTCACGGGAGCCCATATAGGTTTGGGTGTGAATCCCACCTCCCTCCCTTTTTGAAAGATGGTAAGAATTGGATTAGGTAACATATATAAAAGGCTTAGGAGAGCGCCTTGCATATAAGTAAGTACTCAGTGTTAGTTATTATTGTTGTTGGTAAATTTTGGTGGAGCCACTCATAAGAATCTTGTGATTTTTCCTTTTCTTTTTGTCTCCTTTTAAAAAAAAGATTTTATTTATTTATTTTAGAGAGAGAGCACAAGTGGAGGGGGTTTGGGGAGCAGAGGGAAGAGCAGACTCCCCCAGAGAAGAGAGCCCGATGCAGGGCTCGAACCCCAGGACCCTGGGATCATCACTTGAGCTGAAGGCAAATGCTTAGCCAATGGAACCACCAAGGAATCCATGATTTTCTTAAAGAAACATAGAGTTAGTTGGGACAACCAAAGTTATGAGCATCGTCATGATATGAGGCAGGAACCCAAGACTGAAGATTGGCCCAGCAGGTACTATGGGAGGTCACAAGGTGAGGGAGTCTGGAGCAGAGAAAGCCCAGAAGAAGCATGATAAGATATCTGACATTGAGCTTTTAGCTGAGGAAATACTCAGGCTGATGACAAGACCTAAAATATTGACATAGAAAACATGGCTACCACATATGTATTCATTTTATTCTTTGACAAAATTATTTTGAATGCCTAGTACCAGCCACTTGTCTGTTGCTGGGGTACAACAGTCACCAAAGCACACAGCCATCGGTATCTTCTTAGAGCCTCCATTCTAGCCAGAACACTAGCAATCGTCCCTAAACTCCCTCCTTGAATTATTGCCTTAATCTTCTTGACAAACCAAGTTGGCAGATATTCTCAAACACACTGTTTTCAGACAGAGAAATTATATTTTACCACAAGCCAAATAGCTAATAAATGGCAAAGCCAGGTTTGAAACACTGACCTCATTCTAAAGTTCATGTTTAGAAAAGTTGTTCTGATTTCATCACCATGCTGCCGAATAATGTTGGTAGTTGCATAGGAAATCTTTAAGAGTTGGTGGCTTAAGACTCCTGAAGTCAGAACATTAGACCCCTCCTATGGGTGCTGAGTTCCCCAAGAATGAGGGAGAAGAAGAGGTACCAAGGAAAATATGAACTTGGCAATGAAGTCTTGGAAGAAGTGAAAGTGGGTGGTAGAGAATGGTAAGAGGAAGTATGGACAGAGCCATAAAGTAGGAGTAGCTCTGGTTTGCCAGATCGGCTGCTTCCTCATTCCTGCTAAGAGGGATGGGGGGATGGGAGAAGTCATGTCCTCTATTGCAGAAGGTCTGGGATGCCTTGTTCAGACAAGGAGGTGAAAGGAGTGGGCACGGCAGAAGCAGCTGAAGTTGGAAGGGCATCCCAGAGCACTGTGTCAGTAGACAGATGGACATAGGGCTGGATTTAGTTTCTAAAGTGTTGGCAGGAGAAGCAAGGAAACTGGGAGACAAGCTGGAGGTGTAAGTTAAAAGAATGCAGGAAAGCAATGCCCCCCCCCCCTGGAACCTTGTCAGAGGGGGTTGAAGGGTTGCATGTGCCACATTCCACGTGGAATGTCAGAGAGGGCAAGTCCAACTGCAAACTCACCTGCCGAGGTGTGTACCACTCATCAATGGCCTCATCTCTGCCTTTAGTGCTGGGGAAAGGCAGATCTGGCATCACCAGAACTTTCCAGGGAAACTTAACTGGTGCTAGTCTACCCCCACTGAATTGAGAGGTTATTTGTGATTGCTAAATCAGGATAAACAAGGATATCACCAGGCATACACATATTTCACAGTTGTTACCATCTCATTGTAAACTGGTCAGAAGCCTATGGTGACATCAAATCCTTGATTATTGGAACCATGCTTTAAAATTTCTGGGAGCCCAAATTGTCTAGCTAGCAGGTACTGAAGAGGGTGATCTGAGTGGTCAGGCCTGGAGAAAATCCTCCACAAAAGGTAAGTTACAGATTTCATCAGCTGTCTTTTAAAATAGTTGATTTGTTCTTTTTGATTAATGCTTGTTCAAATTTGTAATTTTATTTTTTTAAAGATTTCTTTCTTTATTTATTTTAGAGAGAGAGGAGAGACTGAGCATGGGGTCAAGGGAGAGGCAGCGGGGCAGAGAGAGGTCGAGAGAGAGAATTCCCAAGTAGACTCCCAACCGTGGAGTGCAGGGCCCAACATGGGGCTCCATCTCAGGACCCTGAGATCATGACCTGAGCAGAAACCATGAGTCAGATGCTTAACCAGCTGAGCCACCCAGGCGCCCCACCAAATTTGTAATTGTAGAGGTTTTGATGAGGTTAGGGAAAGGAGGAGGGATTCATTCCAGTTGTACCAAGCAATCCTAGAGGCCAATGGTTTAAACATGCAGGAATGAAGAGATAGGGTGTAGGGAGGAGAAGACAGATTTGAGTTTCAAAGGTCTAGAGTGTGAATACTTCCAAATTTTAATACATATATGAATCCCCTGGGATCTTATGAAAATGCAGATGCTGGTTGAGTCTAGGGTAGGACCTGAGATTCTGGGTGTTTATAGCAAGCTCCCAGATGGTGCTGATGCTGCTGGTCTGCAGACCATACTTGGAGTAGCAAGGACCAAACTACATAACTAGTCAAGATGTAGCTTCAGCGACACCTGATGACTGGGTCAGTAGCGCATGTGACTCTTGATCTCGAGGTCTTGAGTTCAAGCCCCACACTGGGTATAGAGATTACTTTAAAAAAAAAATCTTCAAAAGTTTGCTTGTTTTTAGGCGCAGCTAGGTGGCTCAGTGGGTTAAGCCTCTCCCTTCAGCTCAGGTCATGATCTCAGGGTCCTGGGATAGAGCTCTGCTTTGAGCTCTCTGCTCAGCAGGGAGCCTGCTTCCCCCTTCCCCTCAGCCTGCCTTTCTGCCTAGTTGAGATTTCTCTCTCTGTCAAATAAATAAATAAAATCTTTAAAAAAAAAGTTAACTGTTTTTGAGGTGAGATGGCTAATAAGGAACCTATTAAAACATATTGGGCATCAAATGTATGTATAATAGTAGGATAATTGCCACATTTGTAACCAAAACTTGATTCTACTATTTTCTAGCAATAAAACTTTGGGCAAATTATGGACCATCTCTGAGTCTCAGTTTCCACATTTTCAAAATAGAGGTAATAAGATCTGCCTGGGTTGCCTGACCGTGGGTGTGAGAACCAAAGGAAAACACCCAGTGAAAGTTCTCAATAAACTAAAGGTGCTACACATGTGTAAGCATTATTATTAGTATTATTTATTATATCTGAAGCTAATGAAACCTGATAGCTCCCATCTCTACTGTTTTTATTTTAATAGAGAGATAACATTGCCAAGTGTCTGCATCTATCTGATACTGTGTGAAGCACAATAAGAATGACTTGATTTGCTCCTCACGACTCTCGTAACAATGGTGATAGTAATGAGAAAAGTCAGACCTAGAACATTAAGATTATGCCTAGCTGCTAAGGGTTGATTGTGCTATGAGCTCAGCCCGACTCTCCAAAACTCAAACTCGTATTCACTGCCTCCAGTTGATTCATTGTAGCGAACACCCATCATCACAGAGGAAGGTGAGGGTCTAGAACAGGGGCAGGCAAACTTTTTCTCTAAAGAGCAAGATCGTAAATATTTTAGGCTTTGCATACCAAATTTACATCTCTTGCAACCATTCAACTCTGTCACTGCAGCACAGAAACAGTCATAAAATGTAAAGTAATGGGTGTGGTTGTTTGTGTTCCAATGAAATATTACTTAAAAAACAAAGCAGGGTAGCTTTGGCCTGCAGGCTATAGTTTGCTGATTCCTGGTCTAGAAAATTCTGAGTTGTTCAATATGGTAGCTACCAGCCACATATGGCTATTTGAATTTAAATTTATTTAGGTTAAATTAATCTCAGCTCCTCAGTTGCATTAGCTACATCTCAAGTGCTCAATAGACACAGAGGTCTGGTGCCTACCGTACTGAACAGTATGGAGAAGATTTCCAACACCGCAGAAAGTTTTAATGAGGAGTCCTCATCTAGATCATCTTTTGGGGTGGAGGAGAAATCCCTTATAGGTAGCTGTGAGGACATGGAAATTCTAAGTCTGAGCTTTGCTAGTTAACTAGCTGTATGACTCTAAGTCAATCACACTATCTCCCAGAGCTTCAGACACATAAAACAGGAATACTACCTTCCTCACCATGTTGTCATGGGAACTAAATCATATGTGAAAAGCACTGTAATCTATTAGGAGCTGCACAAACGTAAGCCATCATTAGGATTCTGTTATTGAAATGAGAGAAAATGTATGGATGTAGAATTCGTGTAGGTACTTGAAATGAGAGAAACAAATTTTCTTTTAAATAACCCAATGGAAAACTATCAGGTTGTCAAAGAATTACCAAAATAAGGAAATATTATTTGCACAGTATTCTAATTTTTGGACAGGAAAGAGACATGAAACCAGGCAGATTTTATGGCCATTCATCTTTCAGAGCTTGGATTTGCCTTAGTAATGCTTAACATCTTCAGGAAACAGATGAAACTGTCCAGATAGGAGCAGTGATAAAATTGGGCAGGGCTCAGTGTCTCTCCTGAAAGAGATGTCACATTCAAAATTAAGAAGGATGGAGCTATCTTACATCAAAAGTTCTAGACTTTCCCTTTGCTCCTCTTTCATAGGAGTCCCTTCTGTACCACATCCACTGTGGATTCCCACAATGGTCAAACACAAATCACAATTTTGCCACAGAGTGATGGACCAAGACATTGGCTGCCCAGATGGTTCCAAAAGTCTCTGGTTCCCCAAGCCTCTTTCCTCCTACCATTCCTCATCTCAGCCATAATTCACCCTTCCAGGGAAATCCCTGTTATCCCTTCCCTTCCATCAGTCTACCGTCCCCTCAGTCCCTCAGAGATTCTGTCTTTTAAAGTCCTGGGGGTCAGGCCATTCTCCAGGCCTCTCTCCACTCCTGTTTGGTGGTGGGTACAATCCTTGTGATTCCTGCTAATAACTAGGAGTTCTGTTTCATATGGATCCTTTCTTACAGCTTTTCATGTGAGCTTTCTAGAACCTGTCTTGCAACTCTCTACCCCCTTTCTATTTCCTTTCACCTTTATGTCTCTCGCTGCTTCAGTACTGATTCTAACAATTCACTCACCCACCACCCACTGACACTTGCCTCTCCAGCTGGAATGAAAGTTCCCCTTCTCACATACAGCTTCTGGTGCTGTATAGTGATTGAACCTTTAGGAAATTAATTTGGGAATATTTTTCTAAATTTAAAAATGTATACACAGGGGCATCTGGATGGCTCGGCCTGTTGGGCATCCAACTCTTGACTTCAGCGTAGGTCATGATCTCAGGGTTATGGGATTGAGTCTTATGTAGACTCCATGCTCAGTGGAGAGTCTGCTGGAGATTCTCTCTCTCCTTTTCCTCCTGTCCCTTCCCCTCCTCTCTCTCTAAATTAATTAATTAATTAAATTAGAAAAGCATATAAACTTTGGGGTGCCTGGTTGGCTTAGCCGGTTAAGTGACTGACTCTTGGTTTCAGCTCAGGTCATGATCTCAGAGTTGTGAGATCAAGCCCTGAAATGGGCTCCATGTTGGGTATGGAGACTGCTTGAGATTCTCTCTCTCCCTCTCCCCCTCCCCCTACCCCATGCTCTTTCCTCCCTCTAAAAAAAATGCATATACACTTTCAGCCAGTAGTTTTACTTCTAAAGAAGTATCCTAAGGAAATAATAGAGATGTGCTGAAAATTACTAAGCAAGGATATTTATTACTATATTATTTATATTAGTAAAAACTTATAAATAACCTAATTGTCAATGATAGGAAAAGAATAAGACAAACATCAAATTTAGAAATGGAAGCAAATACAACATAATATTAACAGTGGGTTTTGTCTGGATATCTCTGTAGTATCTCTGGTTATCTCCAGAGCACCAATGATTTCTATTTCCTTCTTTCTCCTTTTCTATTTTTTACACTGTACCTATATATACATGGTCAGAAAGAGATTATAAAAGTGAAACTTTCCCATCTCCCTAGCCTGGCTCTTTTATATTGCTCTCTAATATTTCCATTCAAAGATTCGAAATACACATTTGTAGGTTCAGACAACCCTCATGTTCACCAGAGAAGTCCTAAGGAGCAGCCACTCACAAAGGCTTTCTTGTATATATTTGAACAGAGAAACTTAAGAGCTTGCTTTGGAGTCCCTTACAATTGATGGTCAGTTTGGGAAGGAGAGGGGTTAAGGCTAAGCTCCCTGAAATACACCTGCTCTCAGTGTGTCAGTGTAGGGGATATAGCTGCCAATCCTGTGGTGAAAGCCCTCTTGCTGCCATTGTTGTCCCTGCAGTGCTCAAGAAATGGCGCTCATGAAGCTAAGTGATGGGGCATCTCTGCAGATGATGACAGTTGGGAAGGAACAGCAGTTGACTGAGAAAAACGGTGGCTTTCTCCAAGATATGGATGCAGCTCAAAGTGCGATGCAGAAGTATGTGAAACCTGGGCTCCCGGGGGCAGTTGCTGTGGTCCTGTCCAGACACTTGCTTGGGACAGCAGGATGCAGATAACGAAATCACAAGTTCAGGGGTAGGGTTGACAAAGTCTTCTCTACGATTCTTCTAATTTTGACCTCATGAGTATTTTTCGTGAGACATTAATGGGGCCTACGGTCATCAGCCAGATGGACCTCAGCTGAATAGAAATGGTCAAAGCTCTAATCTCAATTTATAAAAATACTTTGATTGTTTTGTGCCTTTATTATCTTCATCTGCACAATATGTAAACCATTTACAATACTTTGTAGACAAAACACAAAGTGTTCATGTAAATATACACATGCATTTGTTAGTACATGATAAAAACATGTTGTCATATAAACCAATAGTTAACAACCTTTTTAATTAAGCAGAAATTTATTAAAGTAAAAGGTTTTCCAGAATCTTAGTATGTCAAAAAAAGCTAGTATGACATCAAAGATGTTTTTAAATGTATTTGTAATTTACCAATAACAGTTGTATATACATATAGACACTTTGGGCAGTATTTGTTTATGTAAGCAATATTTATTCAGTCTATAGAAATATTTATAGATTCCAAAACCCCTTTCTATGCAGGGTAGCTGCAAAGTGTCCCCCCCGACACCTCAGGGTTCAAAACCCACAGACTGGAAACCTCTGCCATTGACCTCCATTAAAAACTGACTATGATTCACTCAGAAGTATATGTGAGTGTGTGAGCCTGTGTGTGTGTGTGTGTGTGTGTGTGTGTGTGCATGTGCGTGAGTATGCACACCAGAAGATAACAGTAGTCCAGTAGGAAATGGGCAAAGGATATCAACACACTTATCATAGAAAAGGAAATATAAATGAGTTTCATACACACAGGCAAAGAATCTTAACCTCACTAATAAAAAAATGATTAAAACTAAAATGAGATACCAGTTTAAACATATGGGATTGGCAAAGATTAAAAACTTTAATAATATATGATTGTAGAAAAGGAGGGAAAAACAGGCACGCTTATCATTTTTGCTGGGAGTATATATAAATGGATTCAAACTCTTTAAGGGATAACCTGGTAGCATTTGTCCAAATTTAAAATATATGTATCTATTGACCCAGCAATTCTATTTTTTTTCTAAATATTTTATTTATTTATTTGTCAGAGAGAGAGAGCGAGCACAGGCAGAGTGGCGGGCAGAGGCAGAGGGAGAGGCAAGCTCCCTGGCGAGCAAGGAGCCCAATGTGGGACTCGATCCCAGGATGCTGGGACCACGACCTGAGCTGAAGGCAGCCGCTTAACCAACTGAGCTACCCAAGCATCCCCCAGCAATTCTATTTTTAGGGTTACTCAATGAATACACTTGTACACATATACATTGACACATAGATGTGTAGGGATGGTCATTACAACATTGTTTGTAGTAGCAATTAATTGGAAATTAATTAATTTCATATTAACTTCATTAACTTCAATAATTAACTTCATTAATTAATAATGATGAAGATGAGTTAATGCATCTACATATGCATTAATAAAGAATTCGTTCACAAATTAGTGTATGGCCCCACAGTGGAGTACCATATAACCATTTTTAAAATGAGGCAGGAGCACCTGGGTGGCTCAGTCAGTTAAGGGTCCTACTCTCGATTTTGGCTCAGGTCATGATGTCAGGATCATGATCTCAGGGTTGTGAGATCAAGCCCCACATCCTGGCTCCATGCTGAGTGGTGAGACTGCTGGAGATTCTCTCTTCCTCCCCCTTCCCCCACTTGTGATCTCTCTCTCTCAAATAAATAAATAAATCTCAATAAAATAAAACAAAATGAGACAGTGCTGTATGTACTGATATGAAATGGACACCAAAGGCTATTAAAAAAAGAAATATATCGGGAGGGAGACAAAAAGAGACTCTTAATGTCATAAAACAAACTGAGGGGGGTGAGGGGGGAGAGGGGTTGGGAGAGGGTGGTGGGGTTACATTATATGTTTAAATAAAAAGCTTAAAAAAATAAATATAGGGTACAAAATAGTGCATCTAATATTCTCTCATTATATTTGAAAAGCATATATATTTATATAAACATAGCTGCTTATTTAGGCATAGAATCTCTGTGGAAGAAGAAAGAAGAAACTAATAAATGTTGTGGGGAGGAACGCCTGGGTGGCTCAGTGGGTTAAAGCCGCTGCCTTCAGCTTAGGTCATGATCCCAGGGTCGTGGGATCGAGCTCCGCATCGGGCTCTCTGCTCTGCGGACAGCCTGCTTCCTCCCCTCTCTCTCTCTGCCTCTCTGCCTACTTGTGATCTCTGTCTATCAAATAGATAAATAAAATCTTTTAAAAAAAATGTTGTGGGGAGGACATCTGAGGGCTAGAGATCAAGACGGGATCGCAGACTTGTTCCGTTCTGCATGGTCTTTGAACCACACGACACTTTTTAACTCTACTCTTTCTTAAAGGGTATTTATTATTTGTTGATTTTACACACATATTTGCACACACACAGCTACAGAGCTGCAATGGCTTTGGAATTTGAAATTGGATGTTAAATCACTTATGGGTTCAGTCAGCAAATACTTAGCCAGCCTCTCTATTCCTGTTCTGTGCAGCGCACTATGCTTACACCATTCCCACAGAGTCAGATCAGCACACGGGGCAGCGGGGTCTCCTGGGGGCTGGGAAAGAGTCCTGTGTTCTCCCTCTAGAAGTGTTTAGGGCAGGCCTAAACTGTGCACCTAAGGCACAATAACAGCATCTGTTTTGATTGTGTGGCTTGCAGTTTGCTGAGGGGATTTACCAAAATGGACCACATCTTGGACAGATCAGATGATAAGGACAACATTTTCTCCGAAAAGCCTCAAACTGCCTTCCTTCATGAGACAGAGACGACTAAATGGGTAAGGGGGAGACTTGAATGTCGCAGTGGGTGGAGAGAGTAACTTAACATCTCATATCTCAACGTGGTAAGGAAAGATCTGAAGGTTTCCTCATAGTAGTTGCAGGGTGATCAGAGCTTGAAACCAGGAGGGAGGTAGTGTCTCCTCTGAGGGCTGCTGTTATCACATGAGGGACTTGCTAACCCTCCCACGCAATGACTTGTGATTTATAAGTTACTTCGGTTCTTGGGATTTGTGAAAAAATTGTGACATTTTTCACCTCAGAGTAAATTGCCATGTGTCAAATTCCCCCCCGCTCACAGATTGTCTTCCAACAGGAACCATGAGGGAGATCTAGTTACTCTTCATTCAGTCTGAACATCACTCGGTCTTTGAAATTCAGTCACCCAGCTGACATGGAATGGAGGAAATTTCAACAAACGCCTGAGATTGTCCTGGGAAACGTTTATGTTTTCACCACCATTTAGATCAAAGCAAAGTCATGGCTGAGACAGACCCAGTTTATTATCATTGAGCAAATCTCTCCACAGACTCCCCAGGCCATTGACCATTGGTTTCAACCAGTCAGAAAAACAAAAAGGGAAGATAGAGTGGGACTGTCCACTCCCAGGCTTATGCAGCCCCAAAAGGAAGTTCAGGATTGATCTTATTGTCTCCTTCTCCTTTGAATATATCTTGGATTCAAGAATGGTTAATTCTGTAAATCCATAGAAGGGTATCCTAAGCTAGACCTTATCTTTAAGGACTCTTCAGTAAGTAAACAATGAAGTAGAAGGGGATAGAAGGCATGAGGGGAGGGAGTTAGAGGTGTGGAGAATAGGTGCAATGAAAGGAGAGACAGACAGACAGCTTTCCTATTGTTTTATAGGAAAACAATAATAGTGCTCGCCTCGGCAGCACATATATGGGAAAAAAATAATAGAAACTGAATTAGAAGGGGAGACTTGGGTGGGTTTTTAGGAAGGCTGAAGATGAGAAAAGGAAAAAGGGCAATTGAGGTATGAGGTGTTATGATCTTAGGGAACACATGAATTGAAGCTATTTCTCCATAGTGTCATGTGATTTTGGTCGGGGGAGGCTTGTCCCCGGCCTCCAGGCAAGGGCTGCTATCATTAGACCCAGTTTGCAAGGAAACTTTTCCTGCCCCACAGTTTAATGTGCCCTGCTGAACCCTGTCTGTTAGTGAACATCACTTGTTGACTCAGAATAAGTCTAATTAGAAAATAAAATTATTTGCTCCGTAAGATGAATTATTTTTACCAAACAGTCCACATTCTCAGAGTATAAGGCAAAAAGACTATTGCTGACAAACTTCAAGTCAAGGTATAAGTTTACCAAAAGGCTTTTTAAAAAATTTTGGCTGTATTTCTTTATATCAGTTTATTTATATGGCAAATTCTACAATTACACAAAATAGATCACAGGTGGTTACAAAATTAACAGAAGTATTAACAAACGAGGCTCTTTGCCAACAAAAGGACAAATACATGACTTCTTGAGAAAGAACCCTTTTCTTGTTCTCTGGAAGCAAAACGAAAGGTCTTTAATTTGTATGATCTTACATTTGTTTTTAACGATTTTTTTTTTTTTTTAGATTTTATTCATTTATTTGACAGACAGAGATCACAAGCAAGCAGAGAGGCAGGCAGAGAGAGTGAGGAAGGGAAGCAGGCTCCCAGCTGAGCAGAGAGCCTGATGCGGGGCTCAATCCCAGGACCTTGGGATCATGACCTGAGCCGAAGGCAGAGGCTTTAACCCACTGAGCCACCCAGGCGCCCCTTACATCTGTTTTTTTAATAAGACCATACAATTTAAAGGTTCAGAAAAAGGACAGAGTTAACAGAAACTTTTAAAAAATCAGTTCATTTAATTAGCAAAATAGACTTTAGCCAGGCTGCCAAAATGGCCATAGCTAACCATAAAAGCCCCCAAAATGTTTAGAAATGAGGTTTGCTCTAGTTTCACATTTTCCGATGGCAGGCACTGTATGTATGTATAGTGTTCCTTTGGGGTGACAGGTGAGTGAGCATTCTTTCCTATTTCCTGCTTTTGTCTGCATCTCTCACAAGCAGAATGTATTTGCTTACTTCTGTAGCCTTTTTATTATTTTTTTCATAACTGGAAGTTTGTACCTCTTCATACCCTCCCCTACTTCTCTCCTGCCCTCCAGCAACCACTAGTTTTTTCTCTGTATTTATAAATCTGTTCCTGTTTTGTTCTGTTTATACATTTATTTTGTTTTTAGATTCCACATATAAGTGAAATCATATAGTATTTGTCTTTCTCAAATAAGATTTGACTTATCTCACCTAGCATAATACTCTCTAGGTCCACCCATGTTGTCACAATTGGCAAGATCTCAATTTTTTTTTTTAACAGATAATGTATTATTTGCTTCAGGGATGTAGGTCTGTGATTCATAAGGCTTACACACTTCACAGCACTCACCATAGCACATGCCCTCCCCAATGTCCATCACCCAGCCACCCTAGCCCTCCCACCCCCCTCCACTCCAGCAACCCTCAGTTTGTTTCCCGAGATTAAGAGTCTCCTGTGGTTTGTCTCCGTTTCTGGCCTCATCCTGTCCCACTTTTCCCTCCATTCCCCTATGATCCTCTGTCTTGTCTCTCAACTTCCTCATATCAGTGAGATCTCATTTTTTTATGGTTAATAGTATTCCATTGCACATATATACACCACATCTTCTTTATCCATTCATCTATTGATGTATGCTTCCATATTTTGGTGATTGTAAATAGTTCTGCAGTGAGCATGAAAAGTCTATTTATTCTAATATCATGTACTGAGCATCCTCTGTGTTCTCGGCACTGTAAAGTATTGAGGATATCTCTATCTCTATCTAAAATCCTTTCCCCTCAGTGAGCTCACACACTAGTAAGGACTCAGACAAGAAAATGGCTATGCTACTAGAAGTAGCAGATGTGCTACAACGTACATGGTGGGCAGATAACCAGGAATATGAAAACTAGGTTTTGAAGGATAGACTGGATGGAAGAAAAGCATCTCAGAAAGAAGGGACAGTATATGCAAAGACAAAGGGGCCCAAGGGAACTTGTGTTCTGAGGGAGGAAAGGTGAAAGAAAAGGCGTGATGAACACCCAAGCAGCAAGGACCCTAAGGAGGTGGAGATAGCCCAGGATGCCACCAGCAGGCGGGAAGTGCTGAGGACCCGCCCAAGCACTAATGACAGCCATGGAGATGGTGAGAAGAGAATACAGGTTTTAAAGACAGGTGTTACTAGGCTTGGACCCCAAGTAGATGTGACATGAGTAATGAATGCCATGAAAACTCCAGGACTTTTCCGGGTTCCTACAGAAGCATCTGGAGGAATCGGGGAAACATATGTAAGAATAGGAACCTGCACAAGGTAGACAGGAAATATGCTGTGTTCAGTTCTTGCTTTGTTGAGTTTGAGGTGCCTGTGGAACACTCAGAGACATAGGAGCTTTTCAAAGAGCGGCACAAAAATGGGAAGTAATGCCCTTAGACTTTGTATTTCATGCAAGCACACTTATTAAGGTTTGCTATTCAAACACACACACACATTCTTTATTTGTTCAATCCTGCAGCTTTAAGAAAATATATTTTTTATTTCTACTTCCTGGTTTGTTTTTTTTTAAGATTTTTTTTAAATTTATTTACTTGACAGACAGAGATCACAGTAGGCAGAGAGGGAGGCAGAGAGAGAGGGGGAAGTAGGCTCCCCGCTGAGCAGAGAGCCCGATGTGGGGCTCGATCCCAGGACCCTGGGATCATGGCCTGAGCCGAAGGCAGAGGCTTTAACCCACTGAGCCACCCAGGCGCCCCTACTTCCTGGCTTTTGACTCTTGTGGTGTACCAACCATTATAGTAAATGGACTGATGAAAACAAGAAAATGTCATTGTAGATTTTTTGGATGTAGACAGAACTCTGGAGATGATCTGGTTCCATTTTCTTCTTACAGAACAGGAAACTGAGCTTCAGAGAGGTCAGGTGGCTCATGATGCACAAGAATAGAACAAGGCTTGGAACTCGGGTCCTCCATACTGGAGGAAGGGTTTTTCCTCTGTATCACAGGGTTCCTACAGCCTGTGAATACCTTGGCAAAAGATTAGGTGGAATTCCTTGGCACATGGCTGCCTCTGTCTTCACATGACTTCCCCCTCTGTGTAGGTGCTTTCTGTCTCTCATTAGGACCAGGTAATTCAAGAGAATCTCATCTTAGACCCTTAACTCAATTATATCTGCAAAGACTCTTTTTCAAATAGAGTTACATTCTCAGGGTCTTAGCATTAGGACATGAACATGTCTTTTTTGGAGTGACCCCTTAACCCACTACACCTTACGACCTTGGACTAATCATTAATATGAATGCCCTAAGGGGTTTCAACACCTGGCTTTATCCACCTCAAGTCTATCATAGGAATTAAAGGAAAGAAGGCACATGAAAAAAGTTTGTCAAGAGTTTCGTGAATGTTAGTTATTCCCATTGATGTGGCCAGTAATTTGTCCAGACATTTCAGTAGCACACTGATCTGCAGTCCAACTTTTTCTCCTCCTAGTTTAAAAATGGTTTTGCTGAAATGAAAGGATTTCAGACCAAACTTCTTCAAGGACAGAGAAATATTTCACAATGTAGTTACTAAAGAAGAGAAATGTTCGAAGATAAATTATTGTCAATTGTGTGTATGCATAGAAGTGAAATACCAGAAAACACCTTGAATATTTTTCTAGAACAAGGCAAAGAATAAAGAAACAAAGAAATGAATTTCATAGGTCAAACTGATAGAGTTGGCTTTCCCCCCACTTATTTCTTCTTATTATGAGAAATTTTAAATAAAAAGAAAACTTAAGAGAATTAAATGAAGATCAATCTTATTCTCACACTTTGATTTTAAAATCATTACCATTTATCACATTTGCTCTATCTTTACATATGTAAATAGATGGAATTTTTTAAATTTAAAAGTAGGTCAAAGACAGCATGAGACTTTATCTCTGTTTATTTTCAGAAGCATTTCTAAAAATAGAGGCTTTCTTCTACATAACCAAGTTTCCATCATCACATCAGGACAATTGGCAATAATTCCATGATATAATCTAATATCCTCATTTCTCTGAGCATTCTAAATTTTTTCGGTTGTCCCTCAAATGCCTATAGATTCATTCATTCATTTATAATATATATATATATATATATATTTGGTGCTAAAGCCCAGGAAATGCTTGTACTTTTAAAATCAGCATCCAGGGACGCCTGGGTGGCTCAGTTGGTTAAGCGGCTGCCTTCGGCTCAGGTCATGATCCCAGCATCCTGGGATCGAGTCCCATATTGGGCTCCTTGCTCGGCGGGGAGCCTGCTTCTCCCTCTGCCTCTGCCTGTGCTCGCTCGCTCTCTCTCCCTCTCTCTCTGACAAATAAATAAATAAATAATCTTTTAAAAAAAAAATTTAAAAAATAAATAAATAAATAAATAAATAAATAAATAAAATCAGCATCCAGGGGCGCCTGGGTGGCTCAGTGGGTTAAAGCCTCTTCCTTCAGCTTGGGTCACGATCCCAGAGTCCTGGGATCGAGCCCCACATCGGGCTCTCAGCTCAGCGGGGAGCCTGCTTCCTCCTCTCTCTCTCTCTCTCTGCCTACTTGTGATCTCTGTCTGTCAAATAAATAAAATAAAATATTTTTAAAAAATAAAATAAAATCAGCATCCAGGGCACCTGGGTGTCTCAGTCATTAGGCATCGGCCTTGGGCTCAGGTCACCATCAGTGGGAGAGGGTCTCCCTCTCCCGCTCCCTGTGCTTGTGTTCCTCCTCTTGTGCGTGCTCTCTCTCTCTGTCAAATAAATAAATAAAATCTTTAAAAATAAATAAATAAAATAAAATCAACATCCAAACAAGATGCATATCTCTTTAGACTCTCTTAACATAGAACAGCTCCATCCCCTTTATTTTTCCTTGAGATTGACTCTTTGGGAAAACAGTCATCTTGAGTGGAGTACTAGAGTCCATGGACAGGTGCAATTTTGTTATTCATCAGCACCAGAAAGAGCTCTGCATGAGGACACTGCATGTTCCATGCATCATCGTCCCAGCCTTCCTATGTCAAGGAGCAGTCGGGCATGTCTGCTTATTTTATAAACATAGTAGAAAGCTCCAGCCTCAGGCAGGGCTATGGGCTTGCCCCCAGAGAAAGGGCCACGAGTAGGCTAAAGAGACCATCACCTCTTGGTATAACCCTTTTTTTCTTGCTTTGCTTCTTTCATAATCTTTATCAGAATATGGTGGAGCTGGAGGCTGAGCATCACTGGGACCTACAGAATGAATGGGATGAGCAAGAAGCAAATCAGGTTCAACAGGAGGATCCTGACATGTCCACATCTTTGCAGTTTTCCAAGGAGAACATCCCTGAACTGTAAGCCTTGACACATGCGAGAGGAATCATTTAATAATATTTTGTGGGTACATGCTACGTGAAATAAGTCAAAGAAAGACAAATACCATAGGATTTCATTTATATGTAAAATTTAAGAAACAAAACAAATGAACAAACAAACAAAAAGGAGACAAGCAAAAAACAGACTCTCAAGCACAGAGAACAAACTGGTAGGTGCCAGAGGAGAGGTGAGTGAGGGGATGAATAAAATAGATAAAGGGGATTAAGGGTACACTTACTGTGATGAGCACTGAGTAACGTATAGAATGTGAGCATTTTATTGTACACTTGAAACTGGAATGAATGCATATCTTGTTACTCTCAGATAACTTTCTAGATATGAAAGGAATTATAGGGGCTCCTGTGCGGCTCAGTAGGTTTAAGTGTCTGCCTTCAGTTTGGGTCATGATCCTGGGACAGGAAATGAATCAGCATACCAACTTGCCATTCAAAGAAAGGTTTGGGGCCATTTGAAGATGTTTCCCATTTCTTATCTTAAAACTGATCATAGGGGTGCCTGGGTGGCTCAGTGGATTAAGCCGCTGCCTTCGGCTCAGGTCATGATCTTGGAGTCCTGGGATTGAGCCCCGCATCGGGCTCTCTGCTCGCAGGGAGACTGCTTCCTCCTCTCTCTCTCTGCCTGCCTCTCTGCCTACTTGTGATCTCTGTCTGTCAAATAAATAAATAAAATCTTTAAAAAAAAAAACTGATCATAATAATATTTCTGCAGGACTCAGGAAAACATGTTCTTTCAGCTGAACTACTGGAATACACAGATGGGTCTACAAGTGAAAGAACTTGGATCCGATCACATAAGCTGGATGGAGAAAATCAACAATATTATCCAAAAAATAAACCTAACAGAAGACACAATGAAGAGGTAGTTTTAGGGTGTTGGGTTTGGCCAGAATATATTGAAAATCTTCATAGTTTCAGAAACTCTGATTTTAAGGTGGTAAAGTCTTTTAGGAGTGTCTTCGGAATAAAAAGTACCAGGCCTTACATTTGAAGTCAATGTCTCAAAACCTATATCAAAGTTATCTGCATCTTTGCTCTTTCTTCTCTCAAGGAAGAAGGAACAAGCCTTCTCTTCTAGGCTTTTTTTTTTTTTTTTGAAGCTGTATTAATGGTCATCAGAGGAAAGACTTCAAGTCCCCAATAACCCTTGACCTGTAGCCACTATTGTCCAAAGGGATCCAACCAGCATGACATGAAAAAATTATTAAAAATTATAGTTGTTAATGCATGTCTGAGTTTAAATGGAAAGTTTTAAGATGAAACAGAAAAGATAAGAATAATTATTATTTATCTAGTTACTGGTATAGAAAGAAGGGGCTTTGGAGTAAAAGGAATTCCTTTCACTGGTGGTGTATAAATTCAGGGTACAGACATACCACATTTTGTTAGATTTATGCCTAAGTATTTCATGCTTTTGGTGCCATTATACTTAAAACTTTTAAACTTCGAATTATTTGCCAGGATATAGAAATGCAGTTGGTTTTTATATATTGGTCTTCTGTCTTGTGACCTTGCTAACCTCATTTATTAGCTCCAGTAGTTTTGTAAGTTATTTGAGATTTTCTACATAGATAATTATGTTATCTGCAAATAGAGTTTTATATCTTCTTTTCTATCTGCATATGTTTTACTTCTTTTTTTTTTTTTTAAGATTATTTATTTATTTATTTGTCAGAGAGAGGGAGAGAGAGAGAGCCAGCGAGCACAGGCAGACAGAGCGGCAGGCAGAGGCAGAGGGAGAAGCAGGCTCCCTGCCGAGCAAGGAGCCTGATGCGGGACTCGATCCCAGGACACCGGGATCATGACCTGAGCCGAAGGCAGCCGCTTAACCAACTGAGCCACCCAGGCGTCCCTGTTTTACTTCTTTTTGTTACCTTATCATATTGGTTAGAACTTCTAGTATGATGTTGAATAGGAGAATGACAGCAGACGCTAGACATATTTGCCTTGTTTTCAGTCCTACAGAAAAAGCATTAAGTGTGACATAAAGTGTTTTGCTAGGTTTTTTTTTTTTTGAGATTGAGAAAGTGTTTTCTATTCTTAGTTTACTGAGATGTTTTTAAAATCAGGAATGATATTAAATTTTTTTTAATAGCTTTTGCTGCATCTACGAATGATCGTGTTGTTTGTTTTTTCATAGTCTCCTGATATGGCAAATTATAATGACTGATTTTCAAATGCTGAACCAGCCTTGAATTCCCAGAATAAACTCAAATTGGTCATAGCATATTATTCTTTTCATATATTGTTGGACACTATTTACCTAAAGGGAATTTTTGGATGTATGCTAATGAGAGATATTGGCCTTTTTCTTTCTTGTATTGTGTTAGTATCAGAAAATTGTCTTATGGAAAAAATTGGGCTGTTTTTCCACATGTTCTATTTTCTGGATGAATTTGTGTAGAACTGCATAATTTCTTCCTAAAATGTTTGACTGAATTCACTAGCAAAGCCATATTGACTGAATTTCATTACAGTAAAAATTTTAACTATAGATTTAATTTCTTTAATGATATATAGGGCCATTTAGTCTACTGAACCATTGGGTATATATTAGTGGTAGATTGTATCCTTTTTTTAAAGATTTTATTTATTTATTTGAGAAAGAGAGAGAGTGAGAGTATGAGAGAGGAGAAGGTCAGAGGGAGAAGCAGACTACCTGCTGTGCAGGGAGCCCCATGAGGGAATCGATCCTGGGACTCCAGGATCATGACCTGAGCCGAAGGCAGTTGCTTAACCAACTGAGCCACCCAGGTGCCCGGTAGATTGTATCTTTTGAGGAATTTGCCCATTTCATCTTCCCTCAGCTTTTCCACATGGTAATATCTTGTCCAACTCTAGTATATCATCAAAACCAAGAAAGTGACCTTGGTACTATATAAATAGAAGTTACTCAGATTTTACCAGTTATGTGTATTCTCCCTTTTGTGTATGTGTGAGTGTGTGTATAGTTCTGTGCAGTTTTATTATATGGGCAGCCTTACATAACCACAACCACATCAAGGTTCTCAGTTTTACCGTTGCACAAGCTTCCTTTGTGTTAGCCTTTTGTAGCCACACCTATTTCCTCCGGCCGACCCCTGATCTCTGGCAATGACAAATCACTTCCACATGTGTATAATTATGTTATTGCATAAATGTTGGATACATCAAATCATGCATTATGTAACCTTCTGAGATTTATTTTTTCACTCAGCATAATTTTCCTGAGGTTCATCCAAATTGTTGTCTGTATATCAATAGTTCCTTTCTTTTTGTTGCTAAGTAATATTCCGTAGTATGGGGAGATATATATATATATATATATATATATAGAGAGAGAGAGAGAGAGAGAGAGAGAGAGTTTGGTTAACCATTCACCCATCCAAGGACAAGTGTGTTATTGCTGGTTTTCAGCTATTATGAATAAGGCTACTTTAGATGTTCTCGTACAAACCCCTGTGTGAAAAGAAGTCTTTACTTCTCTGGGATAACTGCCCAAGAATGAAATTGCTGGGTCACATGGTAAGTCTGTTTTTAGTTGTGACAGGAAGCGTCAAGCTATTTTCTGGAGCGGCTGTCCATTTTACGTTCCCACCACCAATGTCTGAGTGACCCAATTACTCCATAACCTCACTAGCAGTTGGCAGTATCACTATTTTGTATCCTAGTCATTCTGATAAATTTATAGTAGTATATTATTATAGTCTTAATTTGAATTTCTCTAACGGTTAATGGTGCTGAGCATCCTTTCATGTATCTATTTGCCATTTATGTATCTCCTCTGTGAAATGTTTGCGCATATGGTTTGTTCATTTCTTAATTGGATAGTTTGGTTTTTTAATGTTAAGTTTTAAGACATTTTCATATATTCCAGATATAAGACCTTTGCCAGATATTGACAAGTGAATCAATTTAACAGGGTCTTTGGCCAAACAAAAGCTTTAAATTTTGATGAGGTCTAGTTTATCTATTTTATAGGTAGTGTTATTGGTGTTAAGTGTAAGAAATCTTTGCCTAGTCATAAGTCCCAATGATTTTCTGTAGGTTTTTTTTTCTAGAAATTTAGCTAAGCTTCTATTTTAATCATTTAAATTTTCTGCTCCTGTATCCAATTAGACCTCACATTTCTTTCATACTGTCTAGATTATTTTGTGTTTTTTACTTTCTTGCATTGCATTCATGACATCCCATTCCAACACAACCACAACTGAAGTGTCCTCCTATGTAAGAATAGGATTTCATTCTTGAAAGATCAAAAAAGATCGTCTATTGAGTGACTTTTCTTAATCTATAGGACTTAGTCCATCTCTTGGTCTATTTGCAGCTTATTAAATGAAGTGATGTCTCTGGAGGGTCAAATTGAAAAGCTAGAGTCACACCAGGACCTTGACCCTGATCAGGGAGCAAACATTGAGGTAAGCTGAAGGCTTGGAAAAGACAATCTGGGAGGATGTGGGGACTCTGCCACCATTTCTCACCCTTCTATTATTTAACAGATTGTGGTAAGAATTAAAACCCATCTTTTGCCATGAGGAGAGCTCTCTGGTGGTCAATTCTGAACACCATTCATGTGGGTACCACTTCAATTCTCTGACAACACAGAAAGACTAGACTTTTTAATTCTACCTAGAAACTCAGTTCAGTAGGCTTCTATCTTAATTCCATCTTAAGACGATGATGAGTACCTTAACAAAAGAATTCTCTTCTTGATCTTTGTATCCCAGCACCTAACAGTTCAAGAAGACATCCAGGAATTAAATGTTTGTGAATAACTGCAACCTTAAAATGTAAGAGATATATTTGTGTTCATCTCTGCTGCCTTCATGAAGAGTCCTTGTTTTGGTTTTCACAATCCATTTTTTCTGTTGTTTTCTTGCCTTGCACTGCCTGGAGACTCTTTTCTGAGAAAAGTTGAATTCCCTCCCCTCTTTTTTTAAAAATATTTTATTTGTTTACTTGTCAGAAACAGAGAAAGAGTGAGTGAGCACAAGCAGGGAGGAGAGCAGAGGGGACAGCAGAGGGAGAGGGAGAAGCAGGCTCCCTCCTGAGCTGGGAGTCCGATGTGGGACTCGATCCCAGAACACTGGGATCATGACCTGAGTCAAAGGCAGTTAACTGCTTAACTGACTGAGCCACCCAGGCGTCCCCCACTTTTTAAAAAGAATCCTAGGAAGTTAGAAAGGCAGTGACCAACTTTGGATAAGAAATAGACTTCAGGGGCAACTGGGTGGCTCAGTGGGTTAAAGCCTCTGCCTTCGGCTCAGGTCATGATTCCAGGGTTTTGGTATCCAGTCCCCGCTTTGGGCTCTCTGCTCAGCAGGGAACCTGCTTCCCTTCCTCTCTCTCTGCCTGCCTCTCTGCCTACTTGTGATCTCTGTCAAATAAATAAATAAAATCTTAAATGAACAAAAAAAAAGAAATAGACTTCAGAGCTCTGGCTGACAGTATTTCTAAATGTCACAGCTTTGAAAAACAATTCTCTAAGAAAGGAGAAACCTGTGTCTTGCTACCTCCTCTACTTTAGCTCAAGCCAAAGCTTAAATTAAATGAATTTTGGAGGAAATGAAGAAGAAATGTCTCTTTTATTGCAGGAAGGCTATGTTTATTTAGAACCCTCAGATACTAAAAGCCAGCTACAGATCAGCACAGATTTAACACAAGGGGCTGGGGGTGTGGATACTTTTAGCCACGATTTACTCCAAAATTTTGAAGTAGCAACCTCATTTTGAGCTAATTGAAAAGTCAAGAGTTTTTTTCACTATCTTTGGGCTTTGGAAATTGCAAATTGTGAGAAAAGGGAAGAGGACAAGGCCAACAAATATTCTGCCTTGGAAAATCTCCTCCAAGAGTCAGCTATGTTACAAGGATGTGGATTTCAGTAGAAGGTAGGGTTAGGGAGGGATGGGTATCAAAGGAATGAGGAGAAAGACAGAAGAACACAAAGATAAATGAAAGTGAGATTTAAAAAAGAAACCAACAAAGATTTGGGATAGTATGAAAAGGGAAGGCAGGACAAATACCTATGGAGATTCTCTGTCCTGGAGATACATAGTTTGTATGCACTTAAAAAAAAACAGCATGACTTAAAAACTATAAACACCCCAAATATCCACCAACTGGTATGTGGATTAACTGTGGTACATGTTATATGATGGAATACTACTCTGCGATATGAAGGAATAGACTTCTTACTCATTCAACAACATAAATAAGTCTCAAGTGCGTTATACTGCGTGAAACAAGCCAGATGCAGAAGATTGCATTCTTCATGACTGCATTTACACAACATTCTGAAAATGGCAAAACGATAGGAAGAGAAAAGAGATTAGTGGTTGCTGGAGCTACGTGGAGAAAGGGAATGGGGGGTTGACAAGGAGGCACAAGAAATTTGGGGTATGATGGAAATACTACATATCTTGTGTTGTTGATTATGTAAAAATTCATAGGACAGTACACTTTTTAAAAGTGTGTTTTAGGGACGCCTGGGTGGCTCAGTTGGTTAAGCGGCTGCCTTCGGCTCAGGTCATGATCCCAGCGTCCTGGGATAGAGTCCCACATCGGGCTCCTTGCTCGGCAGGGAGCCTGCTTCCCTCTGCCTCTGCCTGCCGCTCTGTCTGCCTGTGCTCGCTCCTGTGCTCTCTATCTGACAAATAAATAAATTTAAAAAAAATCTTTAAAAGTATGTTTTACTGTATGCAAATTATACCTCAATACACATAACTTTAAAAAATAAGCACAAGGTCTGTCCTCAACAAGGCTAAAAGTTGATGGGAAAGGTCATATAAAGGCAATTGCAGTAACATAATAAGAAATTTCATTTATTTTTAAAATTTTTTTAGATTTTATTTATTTATTTGTCAAAGAAAGCAAATGCACAAATGGGGGCACAGCAGGTGGAGGGAGAAGCAGGCTCCCTGCTGAGCAAGGAGACCAATGCAGGATTCAATCCCAAGATCCTGGGATCATGACCTAAACCAAAGACACATGCTTAACTGACTAAGCCACCCAGGTGTCCCTAAATAAGAAATTTTGAATATAAGTATTACAGAAGCAAAGTCAGTAGGAATGGCTGTAGTTTCACTCTGGGAATGGGAAAAGAAGATTGTTAGATATGGAAACAATAACTGAAGTGTGGTGTGGGCAAATTAAAGGAAAAATAAGTTAATAAAGTTAAAATAAAACCACATGTATTGGCTCATTTATATCTTGTGAAGAAAGGAACAACTCTGAAAGGGAAAGGAGGGAAAAATTGGTAAAATCAATTAAAATACACACAGCAGAAACAAATTTAAAAGACCTTTAAGGTGAAGAAAGGACTTTGAGGTGGCCTTTGGCTATTGCCTGATATTTAACGCCCAAATCCACGAAGCTTTCTGAGATCTCCATATTAACATCTAGACTTTCATTCTGCAACCAACTCCTATTATCTTTGATACAATTATCTTAGATAAGTACTGTATTAAGATATTTACTATATGGTTTACTTATATTTACTATATATTTAATATAGTAAATATATTTACTATATTAGTAAACCAAGGTATCACAGTAAAAGTGATTAGAAGGTCACAACTCCTTTCTTTTTTTTTTCTTTAAGCTTTTTTATTTAAACATATAATGTAACCCCACCACCCTCTCCCAACCCCTCTCTCCCCCACCCCCCTCAGTTTGTTTTATGACATTAAGAGTCTCTTTTGGTTTGTCTCCCTCCCAATCCCATCTTGTTTCATTTTTTCTTTTCCTACCACCTTAACCCTCACCCCTGTTGCATCTCCACTTCCTCATATCAGGGAGATCATGTGATAGTTGTCTTTCTCCATTTGACTTATTTCGCTAAGCATAATATGCTCTAGTTCCATCCATGTCGTCACAAATGGTAAGATTTCATTTCTTTTGATGGCTGCATAGTATTCCATTGTATATATATACCACCTCTTCGTTATCCATTCATCTGTTGATGGACATCTAGGTTCTTTCCATAACTTGGCTATTGTGGACATTGCTGCTATAAACATTCGGGTACACATGCCCCTTCGGATCACTATGTTTGTATCTTTAGGGTAAATACCCAGTAGCGCAATTGCTGGGTCATAAGGTAGCTCTATTTTCAATTTTTTGATGAACCTCCATGCTGTTTTCCAGAGTGGTTGCACCAGCTTGCATTCCCACCAACAGTGTAGGAGGGTTCCCCTTTCTCCACATCCTCGCCAGCATCTGTCATTTCCTGACTTGTTCATTTTAGCCATTCTGACTGGTGTGAGGCGGTATCTCATTATGGTTTTGATTTGTATTTCCCTGATGCCCAGTGATGTGGAGCACTTGTTCATGTGTCCGTTGGCCATCTGGATGTCTTCTTTGCAGAAATGTCTGTTCATGTCCTCTGCCCATTTCTTGATTGGATTATCTGTTCTTTGGGTGTTGAGTTTGCTAAGCTCTTTATAGATTTTGGATACTAGCCCTTTATCTGATATGTCGTTTGCAAATATCTTCTCCCACTCTGTCAGTTGTATTTTGGTTTTGTTGACTGTTTCCTTTGTTGTGCAAAAGCTTTTGATCTTGATGAAGTCCCAATAGTTCATTTTTTCCCTTGCTTCCCTTGCCTTTGGCGTTGTTCCTAGGAAGAAGTTGCTGGGCTGCAGTCGAAGAGGTTGCTGCCTGTGTTCTCCTCAAGGATTTTGATGGATTCCTTTCTCACGTTGAGGTCCTTCATCCATTTTGAGTCTATTTTCGTGTGTGGTATAAGGAAATGGTCCAATTTCATTTTTCTGCATGTGGCTGTCCAATTTTCCCAACACCATTTGTTGAAGAGGCTGTCTTTTTTCCATTGGATATTCTTTCCTGCTTTGTTGAAGATTAGTTGACCATAGAGTGGAGGGTCTATTTCTGGGCTCTCTATTCTGTTCCATTGATCTATGTGTCTGTTTTTGTGCCAGTATCATACTGTCTTGATGATGACAGCTTTGTAATAGAGCTTGAAGTCTGGAATTGTA
>ML108019.1:0-30662 GCA_003697995.1 Taxidea taxus jeffersonii
GATTCAATATGGCTGATAGAGCTCTAATGATCATGTCTCATGTGCCAGATAGAAGAAAGTAAAACAATGAGTGCATTCCTTTTCTTTTAAGAAAACTTACAGAAGATCTCATGTAACACTTCTCTTTAGATCCCCCTGCCTAGACCCAGAGCCATCATATAACACTTCACTACAGTGCATACATAACAGTAAGAGAAACATTTCACAGAGTAATGTGGTAGCCCTACCATAATTTATTACTTAGCCACACCTAGGTAAAAGTGAAAAAGAAATATGTCAGAATATCATTAGACATCTCTTATCAAGGAAAAAAAGAGGATAAGAAAGATTTAGAGAAATATTGAGAGGTAAGTAAATGTTTTGCTGCACTAATCAAATCATCTTCTGAAACTAGTATATCTTTGATACAAAATCAAAACTGAACACAACAGTTCAGAAAATTACAGACACATTATACTAATGAAAATGCACATAAATAAAATAATAGAAAAATAAATCTGTCATAGCATAAAAAACAATAAATAATATAGTTTAACCAATCCAGATTTGTCTCAGGAATTCAGATAAAAATAATGAAAATCACCATATTATGGGACTAAATGAGATGAAGTGATAATTTCAATTTTCACAGGTTTTTTTTATAAAATAAAAAGTGATTAATCTTTATAAAATATTTACAAACTATAAGTAGGGGATTATTAAAGAGTATCTAATAGAAACCTACAACATTCATCATACTTAATGGTTAGACTTGAAAAGCATTCTTATTTAAAAGCAGACAAAAATTATATATGTCAATTGGCACTATCTGACATTTTTATGAAGTCCTTAGCCTATGCAAAATTTAAAAAAAAGTATCAGGTTTTATAAGAGAAAATGTATGAACATTTGTGGTTGATATGATTGCTTTTCTTTTTTTTTTTTTAAGATTTATTTATTTATTTATTTATTTGACAGAAAGAGAGGGAGAGAGAGCAAGCAAGCACAGGCAGACAGAGTGGCAGGCAGAGGCAGAGGGAGAAGCAGGCTCCCTGCCAAGCAAGGAGCCCGATGTGGGACTCGATCCCAGGACGCTGGGATCATGACCTGAGCCAAAGGCAGCTGCTTAACCAACTGAGCCACCCAGGCGTCCCAGATATGATTGCTTTTCATATAAAATTCAAGAAGCTCTAGAGATGAACTGTTACAACTAAAAATGGGAATTTATTAATTCCACTGGAATCTAAGACCGGCATTCAAAAATCAAAATCATCCTTTTAGTAATCCATGAATACCCAATCTAATAATGTAACAAAGCCAAAATACCATTTATATATAGTAGCAATAAATACTTAAATATAAATAAATCTAATTAAAGATATATAAGGAAAATTATAATATATTACTAAAAGAATAATTTTTCAAAAGCCTGAATTAATGAGATATAGCATGTTCATGACAGGAAGACAACATTTATTAAGGTGAATATTTTTCCCCAAATTCATCTATAAGTTTAAAGTGTTTTCAAAGAAAATCCCATATATTTCTTTTTTATTAACATGGCAAGCTAATAAAAAATTTAGGTGAAAGAGTAAAAAGCCAAGAAAACTAAGGCCAATTTGTAGAAAAATAAGAAGAGGTTATTTCCCTAGGAGATATCAAGACTTATCAAAAAGTCATAGCACTTAAAACAATGTTACAACATAATGACTTTTTGATAAGTTGCCATGTAAGTCACCTACTCTGTGGTACTGTGTTACGGAAGCCCTAGAAAATGAATATATTGTGATAGAAAGAAAGCTCCCTGCACTTCCAAATGCTCATGGGAAGAGCATCATACCCATTTGAGAAACTCTGCTGTAAAGGATTCCTATCCCAGCACATACATGCACACTAGCAAGCATGGGGAAGATTTTCACTTCAGCCACTAAAATGAACAAATCTGATTATTTATTTACTTATATAAATAGTCATATCTCTTGATTTTATATACATGTATAGATATATAGATATAGATAGATAGATATATCAATGGAGAAGTCATCCAAACATAATGTTGATTAAAGAAATTAAGTTGCAGCAGCATATTATATATAGTATGTATGATATTTAAACATGTAAAAATACTGGCTATGTTGTAAATCTACAAACATCTGGCAGAAGTACAAAAGCCCAGATGGAGAGTGCCTATACCACTTCCACAATTTTGGTTACCTCTGGGGAGAGAAAGAAGAGAATGGGAGAGAGGGTTAGGGTGGCTACAAAGGTGAGTAATACTGCTTTGGTGAGGTTTTATGCTTTTAGGAAAATCTACAGCAAATATGGCAAAGTAGTGATATTTATTAAATTTGAGTGGGAGATAATCAAGTATGTTAAATTATTCTCTTTAGTTTTCCAAATGTTTTAAGTTTTTCCCCCCCAAAATGGGGGGTAGGTAACATAATCCTATATTATTATATGATAAAACAAGCCAAATATAGAAGCACAATTTCCTTACCATCAAGGATTCACTTTTAAATTATAGGTAATAGCTGGTAAATTTGGGGAGCTATTTGGAGGACATAATTCATTGCATCTCCCTCATTTACTCCTTCCCCTTTGTATGGACTCCAGCTAATCCGGCAATTCATGCACTTGCATTCTCTGCAGCTGTGTGCTAATTCTAGACTAAAACCCTCAAATTAGCAAAGGATAATAATACACTAATTAAAACTGGAACACAAAGCAATTTTTCTAGAAGCAATGTGAAAAACCTCACTGATTATTATGTGTATACTATAACAATTCTAGAGGTTTATTACTAAAGCTTAAAAGAAAAATACACTAAGATCAACACACTCAAAGTTGCTTCTTGAGTAGTGTGGATTTTACTTCTCAGCTTTGGAACATGCACAGATATCACTATTTCTGGATCTCCTTCTTCCTCTTCCCCAAAATGTTTCATAACAAATATATCAAAACAACCACCACTACCAAAGCCAAACAAGATAGCTAATATATTTAGAAAGAACTTTGTTGTATTCATAATACAAAATTACCTCCTTTAGCTATTTACTTTCTCTTTGTAAAGCTATTTGACAATTGTCTGATCCCAGGTAGATGAAATAATATTGCTTCCTTTTTAAAATTAAGTAGTTCTAAGTTGTATTATTCCCAATTTATTGAACAAAAAAGATAATTGAGAGGACACTGTTTTTCTCAGTCTTAACTAGATATATAACTCTAGAAGTCCTTCAATATTTATAACTATTTAGGGCTTATAGCTTCATTAAATCAAAATAAAATGATACATAATTTAGCAGCATATATATTATAATTAACTATCTAATCACTATAACACAACAGACTTAAAAAGAATTAGAATTAAAAGAGTTTGTGCTAGAGATTATGTTTCAAAGAATGGTTTCCAGATTCACTCAACTTCAATGAGTATGTATGGCACTTTTCTATTCTCTGACCTAGCATAATCTGCAAGATAAAAAATGTTAATATGCCTTTTCCACTATTCTTTTTTTCTATTTAAAGGCAGTTTAGGAAATTCTGACATTGTTCATTATAAAAGATACTTAGAGACCCTTGATTCTAGAAAGAAAGGAGAGGAGTAGAGACAGGAGGGAGAAAAGAGTAGGTAGGACCAGATAGGAAGTTACTGAAGGAGCCCAGGTTAAAAAAGGCTATAGTTGGCACCACAGTGTAAGTGGTAGAGATAAGAGAAGGAAAAAGGCTGAGGGACAGAATGGAGATAGAACCAACAGGTGTGTTTTATGGATGTGGTTGTGTGTGTTGGGAGGGCATGAAGAGAGGAAAAAGACAAGTTTACAATTATTCTGAGATTTTTGCCTACAGTAATTTACTGAATGGGAATGATGAGGATCGAAAAGTTTGAGTAAACTGTAGAGAGTTCTGTTTTGGCTACATTCATTTGAGGTGTTTTTTAAGCAGTCAGATAGGAAGGACAACCAAGAAGTGGATATTTACATTTGGAGTTATAGGGACAGGTAAGACCAGAACTCTAGATTTGGCCCTCATGAGTTTCAGATGGTAATTTATAGACATGCTACTCATTAGGTAACCCAGAGAGAGCCTGTAGACGGTGAAAAGCTCATGCCTTAAAGAACTGTTATGTGACTCATGTAGTGTCTATAAAAGAATTGCTAAATTGGAAAGGTATAAGACATTATAGATTATGTGGTGTGGTTCATCCATTTAGCAAGAGTCAGTGTCTAAATATGCTAACTTATTGTGGATAATTAGAAAAGCATGACTTTTTCATAAAATATTTATAATTAATATAAATATAAATAATATTCATGTCTTCTTTACAGATGGAATTTTTTCCCAGTGAATTTTAATTCACTAAGACCAAATTTAATTCACTAAGACCAAAGATTGATGGTTTCTATTTTCAAATAAATTTTCGGCAATAATTTAGACAGATCTTGTACTGTTCCTTTTTTCAGCTTGCAACAGATTTTATTCCTTTTGAAGCTATATGGTGATTATTCCTCTCTTGTCAAGTGTGCAATAGGTACTGCTACGCATTAGTGAACCACTAAACCTAACTCATTGTATCTTTTTGTCATATTGGCATTAATGGCAAATGTGAGCAAGAACCATGAGGAGGATAGGCTTTGGGGACAATCGGGATTAATATGCTGAATTGTCTAAAATAAATACAGACTCCATGTGTACTTTTCATTGCCTAAGCTATGCAACAATTATAGTTATTCCATTCAAATGTCTGTAGCAATGAGATCAGTGACAAAAATAGTGCTTGAAAAACAAGAGAAGAAATGGCAAACATGTTATTTATTTGCTTAAATCTATTATAATGGGGCTGACAGTGTTAGTCTCATTAACAGAGGGACCTTTCTTTCCACAAGCCAGCTGGAATAATAAGGCAGCTATGTGACATTTAAAATGCAGTTGCTCTGCTATCTGTAGATTTTGATTCTGATGCTTACTGATCACAGAGGAAAGTGATCTGAGTAGAATGCAAACCATCTTGTTCATCATCTGCATTCTCAACAAAGACAGCATTAGGGTTAAATGCTATAATATGGCA
This sequence comes from Taxidea taxus jeffersonii, assembly GCA_003697995.1. Lineage (NCBI taxonomy): Eukaryota > Metazoa > Chordata > Mammalia > Carnivora > Mustelidae > Taxidea > Taxidea taxus. The sequence goes on from ML108019.1 coordinate 5,045, forward strand.
ACAAGGATATGCTGGAAAATTACTCATGTCGAAGTGCTTGAACATTTATTTGAAGCATTTATTCAATTGTTCTTTTGCCATGTGACAGTCCAAGAGTTGGTAGAAATACATCTGTTGTGTTTTTCTTAAATAGGCAAAAGGAAATTATAATTAGGGGGATACTGCCTTTTGCATATAAATATACTGCATCTTTTGAAACAAGTTGTTCCAAACAAGTGAGAAGCATGCAGATTTCCTGCTCTGAATGGTTAGTAAATGCAAGCTTGTTTTGGTGCCTTTGTTTTAATGACAAAATAATAATCTTGAATAGAAACATGCCTTTTGATTTTAGGCATCTTATGACAAAGTGAGTTTGAAGATAAATCCAAGAATCTGAGTTATGCAAAATTCTTTGCATAAGGATTTGTTTGAAACTTCAAATAGGCAAATATTACTCAGTGATTTTCAATCTCTCCTTACCTGGATTCCAAAATGAAGAGTTTCAGGGGAGGATTCTTGAGTCTTCCATTTTCTTGGTCAGATGAAAAATAGGAAATTCAGAAGCAAATAATGGGCTATATAATATATCACTTGGGTGGCCAAGTTTCTCTATACCTCAAAAGTTCAGGCTGGAATTTTAATGGGTTTCAATTTTACTTGACCCAATTCATCCGTTTCCACTAGATATGCTTATCCTTTACACACTAAAACCATAGAATGAACTGTAAATCATCAGATTATAAAATTTAATTCTGACACTTTTAGGAACTACATTTATTCCACTTTCTGCCTATGTAATGAGGTCTTGCTACCTCCTTTTTTATTGTAGAGGTGAAGAGCTATGTAATTTTGATTCATTTGCATAGTACCTAAGTGAGAATATAAGTCTAGTTTCTTATTTGAAAATATTCAAGTCAAATACTACTAGGATTGTGGGGACTATATGGTTTTTCAGTCTCTCTCACACATACAAAATGATAATAATAGTCAGTACTGATGAAATACAGAGTTTGATAAAATATCTGAATGGTAGGATTAAAAAAAAGAAATGGGAAGTACTAAGAAATGAGGAGGAAAAGACTAGCCAAAAAAAGGGAGGGGGAATTTCTCAAAAATATGTCTCCCTTCTCCTATTCCCATGTCAACAGTAAGTACAACAATCAAAAGTCTTTAGGAAGTCCAGCACATCTTATCACCTTCTATGGACCAATTCTGTTAGTGAAACACATTTGACATTCAGAATAAGAAACAGGAGTTCTGCCATTCTTGGATGGCATGATGAAGGTAGTCTTTATGACAGAGATGACATAGAACTGGGCTTGATTTTACCCAAGATGCAGTGTCTTCTAGGCCTAGGGCAATAGAAGAATACAGTGTACTGGGAGGAAATATTGCTCAGGGCTCATTTAGAATGGTAGTAGATGTGAGAAAAGTCTGGAAAAGGTGTTTGATGGCAGTCAGATTATAGAGAGACGGTAACGGTCTCAGGAGTATTAGCTAGACAGTGTGGATTTGGTGGAAGATGAGATTTTAGGTCTCCACTGAGATCAATTTGAATACTGAATTTAAATACAGAGATTTATGAGAACTCTGAAGAGCATTCTGAATATAAAGGAGATGGTTATACTATGTGTTAGCACCTAATGCTGTTCTTGCTGATTTTAAAGAACAAGCTGAAGAAAAGTTAGAATACTATTATTTTTCTATTCAGGTTTAAATTGTAAGGCTGTGGATTAAATAACCTCTTGAGAATCTTTCCATCTCAATGATCTATGAATAGCTATCTTTCTGATCTGGTTCTTTTTGAGTATGTGAAATGTTTCTGATATAGCAAAAATTAAATGTCCTATGAACATTTCTCTATTAAAAATCTGCATGAATAAAGAAAGGGATGCACTATAGAACTGCTAGTGCAACAAATGACTAGCTAAGATCCAAGATCTTTAGTTTTAACAGCAATGAAAGGTTATATTATATTCTGTCTATTTTGTTGTAATTTTAGGAATGGATTGCTAATGCACTGAGTTCTTTTCACTGCCTGAATATAAAATTCAATGATATTCATGATATTCTGATTGTAAGGCCAAGATAAAGGGGAAATGCAAAATATAATAAAACTTGGTAGGAAAACAGAAACAAGGTCATTTTCATGGATGAAAACACACAGCAGAAGTTGCTCAAATGTAAAGTATAATAACTAACTCACCTAAATGTACCAAAATTGAGAGTTGATTAGACTCAACCATTACAAAATACGCTGATATTTTTGCAAATAGGACATGAAAGTTATAAAATTACAGATTTATTTCTCAGAATTAGCACACATACATTCTAGATATCAAAAAAAGGCAGTTTGCATTCTCTAAAATGAGCCTGTAATATGCTAATTAAAATAATGCTTATCAATACAGTTCTAACTAAATGGCCAATAGTTTTTAGCTATTATGCAGTTCACTGCTAAGAAGTCAATTAGGTAATTGCTGACTAGATCTAATTCTCTTGTTGATTGAAATAATAAAACTGTTTCCTTAGCTGGTCATTGTGATCATCCCTTAACCAACCTGATAGGGGTATGCACTAATCACAGAGCGGTTAGCACACCAAACCTCTACCCCCACCACATACACACAATAGAAATAGTTGATCTTACAGATACGATCTTAATTCTTGATCTTAAAGATACGATCCTAATTCTTAAAAAACATGCTTTATCTTGAAAGAAACTTGGGCATAATATTTGAGAATATGGGTGGACTATGGAGTCCTGCACAACAAACATGAATGTGAAGTTTAGGAGCAAGTTAACGTCACAAATTTAGCTCAGTACCCACTACAGATTAAGAGTAGTTATTATTAGCTATTAGTACTAATATTTTCCTTAAAGAAAGTTATGTGACAAAACACAGCTATTAGTTTAAAAGACATCTGATTTTAAGGATCTTTATGGTTAGTGGCCAAACTCTAGGAAACCTGGTTGGCTTCTTTACATTTACTTTCCTTCCAGCTGCTTTGTAGGATAAAAATAAGCAAAACTAATATAGGTGAAGATAAAAGAATTTAGCTAACATATCCAACCAGTGCAACTATATACACACAGCAAACATTTCTTCTCCCTATTCATGCAATGGGCACTTGGTTAGTTGTTGCTGGGTTATCCACAATGAAGTAATACTGAGTAATGGGTTAAGTTATGGACACTAGGATCAGTTTACTTGGAGCTGAACCTTGTCATCTTTGTACCAAAAAATCACCTAACTCTTCTGGATTTCAATTTGTCTTTCTTTGAAACAGAGATAACAAGGTACCTTTCAGGGTGGTTATGAGGATTGAATAAAATAATTAAACTGGAATACTCACAATAATGCCTTGTCCATAATAATCACTGATAAAATGTTAAGTAATTTTTACTATTATTACACTTTTTCTTCAGAAAATATATATTTATTTGGATGCAATGAGATTATCAATCCACAGTATTCACGAATGTTTTCTTTACCAAATATGAGCATTTCTTACTCCATCAACTAGATTCTTCTCAAGGCAAAGGAGAGCTGGAGGAAAGCAAAATCTGTACAATTTTTGTTCTTGTAACTCTTTAGAAGTGCTAATGTCAAAGGAATTTGAAAATTGGAGAATGAAATGAGAGTATTTTGAGAGGTCTTTATGTGGTATTTATGAAAGTCTCATGCAGGTCAGAAGCAAAATGACCAAACAAAAGATGTGAAGTAAATTACCAAATTTCTACAATTTAGAAAAAACAAAGCTTTTCATGACTAAAAAAATTGGCCTTTATTTATATTTTAAGTGCTAGAATAAATGTGTACTTCAAAACATATTTTTTCTAAGTTTCCTTTGACTAACGTGACTTTGGGGGCATTTGCTTTGCTATATAGATGTCTTTGAATATACGGATGATAAGGAGTATTCATCTGTAATAAGTATTTGTTTATTTCATGTAGAATCTCAACACGTACGTTCTTTTACTTTAAAATGTACTGATAAAGACTCCTGGGGAAGATAAACAGAGTAGGAGGACCTTAAATTCCCCTTCTCCCAAGGATACAGATAGATAACAGCCACATGAGTATAAACAACCTAGAAAATGACCCAAGGATTAGCAGAACAAACTCTCTACAGCCAAATGTACAGAAACTACATCAAAGAAGGTAGGAAGGGCAGAGGGTCTGTTGGGAGATAAACAGACCACAGGACTGTACATGTGAGGGAGGGATGCTGTGGGCACAGAGAGGGAAGAGAAACAGACTCTCACATCAGGCCCCCTGTGCATGGTGAGCCTACATGGAGAAGATGAATACCTGTAACATTTGGCTTTGAAAGCCAGAGGGGCCAAATTTCAGGAGTTCTTACAATCAGAGAGGTTTAATCCTTGGAACTTTCAAAATCAGTAGACTCATGGGAGAACAAGGGAGAAACTGAGTCCAACCCTTAAACCCTTAATGAGACAGCATAACAAACAGCCTCAGGGAGATAGAGCATAGAAGCAGCAGCCTGAAAATCCTCCAGGGTGTATAAAAGGGAGATTTGTTACTAAATTGAGAGCATGGACTGGAGCTGAGAGTTGGTATTTCTCTCCCCTTCCCCCCAGCATAAACAAAAAGATAACTGTATTAAATAGCACAGCACCAATACTAGTTAACTAACTTGCTAACAGGGCACCTGCCCACATGTTCTCCTGTAGACATACCCCCTCCAGCAGATCCCCACAAACCAGATATCCCAATCCTGTGTGCTTCTGTGGATCCACCCCCTTCAACATGCCCGTGGTCCAGGAGTTGCAGTTCCCCTCCCACCACTGCAGATGTTGCTGGCACTGTGAGCCCTGTCCCCACATTCTCCTGTAGTTCATTGCTACTGCATCTCTGGCAAATGCCTGATCTGACTAAACTCAAGCACAAGGTGGGCCCATACTGGCCTACTAACACCACAAGGATGAAATAGTGTCCACAACATACAAAGACAGTCATTGCACATGACTGGACTGAAAGCAAAAGTGGCTCACCACAATAGCAGGGCACATTCAACACAGAGAAGACACACCAGGTTCTGGTGAATAGGGGACACTGCACTGTGACACTGCACTGCAGGACACTTTAGGACCCTTTCTTTGTAAAGTCACTACCTTCAAGAGCCAGAGACATAGCTGACTTTCTTTTTTTTTACTTGCGTATTTTTATTTATTTATTTATTTATTTGATTTAAACATATAATGTAACCCCACCACCCTCTCCCAACACCCCTCCCTGCCCCTTCAGTTTGTTTTATGACATTAAGAGTCTCTTTTGGTTTGTCTCCCTCCCTCCCCAACCCATCTTGTTTCATTTATTCTTTTTCCTACCCCCTTAACCCCCACTTCCCATTGCATCTCCACTTCCTCATATCAGGGAGATCATATGATAGTTGTCTTTCTCCGATTGACTTATTTCACTAAGCATAATACCCTCTAGTTCCATCCATGTCATCTTAGCGAACTTTCTTAACCCATGGAAACAGACACTGAGTCAGATAAAATGAGGAGATGGGGGAATATCTTCCAAATGAAAGGAAAGTACAAAATCACAGCAAGAGACCTAAATGAAATGGAGATAAGTAATATGCCTGATGGAGAATTTAAAGTAATGGCCATAAGGATATTCACTGGATTTGAGAAAAGAGTGGAAGACCTCAGTGAGACCATTAACAAAGAGATAGGAAACATAAAAAAGAACCAATCAGAGAAGAAGTACTCAATAAATAAAATTAAAAATACAGTAGATGGGATAAATAGTAGACTAGAGGAAGGGAGAATATGGATCAGTTATCTGGAGGGCAGAATAATAGAGAGCAATCAAGCAGAATTGGAGAGGTAAAAGTAATACTATAAATGAGAAATAAACATAGGAAACTGAGCAATACCATCAAGTGTAATAACATCTTATAACACTATAACACTATAATGTAGTAGCATTATAGTGATCTCAGAAAGAGAAGAGAGAGAAGAGGGCAGAAAATTTATTTAAATAAATAATAGCTAAAAATTTCTGAAGTCTGGAGAAGGAAACAAAAATCCAGATCCAAAAGGCACAGAAAGCCCCCTAACACAATCCACCCAAGGAAATGGATACTAAGACACGTAGTAATTAAAATGGCAAAAAGGAGTAATAATAAGAGAACTTTTTAAACAGCAAAGAAAACAGTTACATACAAGGGAAACCCTGTAGGGCTATAAGCAGATTCTTCAGCAGAAACTTTCCAGGCCAGAGAGAGTGGCATAATATATTCAAAGTACTAAAAGGAAAAAAAACCCAAACAAACTCTGCAGCCAAAAATACTCTACCCAGCAAAACATCATTCTGAATAGAAAGAGAGATAAAGAGTTTCCTGAAAAAAAGTTTAAAAAAATTCATGACCACTAAGGAAGCCCTATAAGAAATGTAAAAGGCAACTCTTTGAGTGAAAAGTAAAGATATAAGTAGGAGAAAGAAAAGTAGAAAACACAAAAGCAGCAAAAATCAGTATATCTATAAAAACTGGTCCAGGGATTCACAAAATGAAAAGACGTGAAATATGACACCATACACCTAAAACATGGGAAAAGGAGAGAGGGGTAAATTATGGATTCAAACTTAAGTGAACATCAACTTAACATAGACTGCTCTATGCAGACAATGTTATATGCAAACCCAAGTGTAACCACAAATCAAAAGCCAGTAACAGGTATGCAAAATATACAGAGAAAGGAATCCAAATCTATTACTAAAGAAAGCCAAAAACCATGAAAGAGGAGAGCAAGAAAAGAAAGGATCAAAGAATAGCTTCAAAAATAATCATAAAATAAGTAACAAATGGCAATAAGTACATACCTATCAATAACTGCTTTGAATGTAAATGGACTAAATATACCAATCAAAAGACATAAGGTGATGGAATGAATAAAAAAGCAAGATCCATCTAAATGCTGTCCACAAGTGACTCATATCAGACCTGAAGATACAGGCAGATTGAAAGTGCAGGGAAGGAAAAGCATTTATCATGGAAATAGCAGTGAAAAGAAAGCTGGGGCAGCAATACTCATATCAGACAAAATAGATTTTTTTTTTTTTAAAGATTTTATTTATTTGTCAGAGAGAGAGGGAGAGAGACCGAACGAGCACAGGCAGACAGAGTGGCAGGCAGAGGCAGAGGGAGAAGCAGGCTCCCTGCCGAGCAAGGAGCCTGATGTGGGACTCGATCCCAGGACCCTGGGATCATGACCTGAGCCGAAGGCAGCTGCTTAACCAACTGAGCCACCCAGGCGTCCCCAAAATAGATTTTAAAACAAATTAAAGCAAGAGGCAAGGGCACTATACAATCATAAAGGATAAAAAGTCCAACAAGAAAATATAGTATTTATGTACCCAACATGGGAGCACTCAAGTATATAAAGCAGCTAATTAACAAACATAAAAGAAATAATTAATAGTAATATAATAATAGTAGGAGACTTAACATTCCACTTACGATGATGGAAAAATCACCCAAACACAAAATCAACAAGGAAAGAGTGGCTTTGAATGACACATTGAACCAGATGGGTCTAACAGATATATTCTAAACATTTTAACTGAAAACAGCAGAATCCACATTATTCTTATGTGCACATAAAACAATCTCCAGAACAGATCACACATTCAGCGACAAGACAAGTCTCAACGAATTCAAAAAGGTGTAATTCATACCACACCTCTTTTCTGACCACAATGCTAAGAAACTAGAATCAACCACAAGAAAAAAAATCTGAAAAAAAACCACAAATGCATGGAAGTTAAATAACATGTTCCTAAATAATGAATGGATTACTCACGAAATCAAAGAGGACATAAAACAAATACCCAGAGACAAAAGAAAATGAAAATACAGCTGGTCCAAAATCTTTGGAATCTAAGAGGGAAGCTTATAGCAATACAAGCTTATTTCAAGAAGCAAGAAAAATCTCAAGTGAACAATCTATCCTTACACCTCAAGAAGCTAGAAAAAGAAGAACAAGCAAAAGCCAAAACCAGTAAAAGGAAGGAAATAATAAAGATTAGAGCAGAAAAAAGTGAAACAGAAACTGAAAAAAATTAATAGAGCAGACCAAGGAAACCAGGAGCTGGTTCTCTGAAAGGATCAACCAAATTCATTAACCTTTAGCCAAACTCATCAAAAATAAAATAAATAAATAAAAATAAAAGAGAGAGAGAGAGAGAGGATTCAAATAAAATTATAAACGAAAGAGGAGAAATAATGACCAACAGCAAGAAATACAAAGAATTACAAGAGAATATTATGAAAAATTATATGCCAACAAGCTGGACAATCTAGAAGAAATGGATAAATTCCTAGAAACATACAAACTTCCAAAACTGAAGCAGGAAGAAATAGAAAATTTAAACACAACAACTACCAGCAATGAGATTGAATCACTAACCAAAAAACTCACAACAAACAAAAGTTAAGGACTAGATGGCTTCATAGGCAAATTTTACCAAACATTGAAAGAAGACTTAATACCTATTCTCCCCAAAATATTAAAAAAAAAAATAGAAGAGAAAGGGAAACTTCCAAATTCATTCTATGAGGCCAGGATTATTCTGATGCCAAAACCAGATAAAGATATAGGCCAGTATCTCTGATGAACACAGATGCAAAAACTCTCAGCAAAGTGTTAGCAAACCAAATCCAACAATATGTTAAAAAATCATTCACCATGATTTAGTGCAATTTATTCCTGGAACGAAAGGGTGGTGCAGTATTTGCAAATCAGTCAATGTGATACATCACAACAAGAGAAAGGACAAAAACCATACAATCATTTCAAAAGATGCAGATAAATCATCTGACAAAGTACAACATACATTCATGATAAAGACCTTCAACAAAGTAGTTGTAGAGGGAACATACCTAAACAAAATAAAGGCCATATATGAAAACCCACAACTAACATCATACTCAATGATGGAAAACACAAGCTTTCCCCCTAAGAACAGGAACAAGGGTGTCCATTCTCATCACTTTTATTCAACATAGTAATGGAAGTCCTAGCCACAGCAATCAGATATGAAAAAGGAATGGAAGACATCCAATTTGGTAAGGAAGAAGTTCAAATTTCAGTATTTTCAAATGACATGATACTATATACAGAAAACCCTAAAGACTCCAGCAAAAAATTACTAGAACTGATCAATGAGTTCAGTAAGGTTACAGGATACAAAATCAACATATAGAAATCCATTGCAATTCTATACACTAATAATGAAGTAGCAGGAAGAGAAATAAAAACAATAATCCCAATTACAATTGCACCCCCCCAAAAATAAAATACCTAGGAATAAACTTAACCAAGGAGGTGAAATACCTGTACTAAAAGAACTATAAAATACTGATGAAAAAAACTGAAATCAACATTAATAAATGGAAAGGAATTGTGAGAATATTGTTAAAATGTCCAAACCACCCAAAGCAATCTACAGATTTAATACAGAACTAGAGCAAACAATCCTAAAACTTGTATGGAACCATGAAAGACCCCACATAGCCAAAGCAACCTTGAAAAAGAAGAACAGTACTAGAGGTATCACAATCCTAGATTTCCATATGCTATGCTATATTTCCATATGCTACAAAGATATAGTAACCAAAACAGTACAGTACTAAGAAAAAATATAGACACGTAGATCAAGAGAACAGAATAGAGGTCCCAGAAACAAGCTCATGACTGTATCATCAATCTATCTTCAACAAAGGAGGCAAGAATATGCAGTGGGAAAAAAACAGTCTTTTCAAGAAATGGCATTGGGAAAGCTGGACAGCTACATGCAAAAGAATGACCACTTTCTTACTCCACACACAGAAACAAACTCAAAATGGATCAAGGACATTAATGTGAGACCTGAAACCATAAAAATCCTAGAAGAAAGCATGGGCAGTAATATCTCTGATGTCAGCCATAGCCACATTTTTCTTGATATGCCTCCTGAAGCAAGGGAAACAGAAATAAAAATAAACCATTGAGACTACATCAGAGTAAAGGCTTCTGAGCACCAAAGGAAACAATCAATAAAACTAAAAGACAACTTACCGAATGGGAGAAGATATTTGCAAATGACATAGCTGATAAAGGGTTAGTATCCAAAATAGATAAAGAACTTATGTAACTCAACACTAAAAAAACCCCCAAATAATCCAATTAAAAAACGGGCAGAAGACATGAACAGACATCTCTCCAAAAAAGACATACAGATGGCCAAGAGACATAAGAAAAGATCCTCAGCATCAGTCATTATTAGAGAAATGCCAAATCAAAACCAAAATGAAGTATCACCTCACACCTGTCGTAATGGCTAAAATAAAAACTCAAGAAACAAGAGGTATTGGCGAAGATGTGGAAAGAAAGGAACCCTTCTCATACACTGTTGGTGGAAATGCAAACTGGTGCAGTCACTGTGGAAAACGTACCGAGGTTCCCCAAAGAATTAAAAATACCACTACTCTATAATCCATTAATTTCACTACTGGGTATTGACCCGAAGAATATGAAAACACAAATTTGAAGGGATATATGCACCCCTATGTTTATTGCAGCATTATTTACAATAGCCAAATTATGGAAGAAGCCCAAGTATCAATCAGTAGATGAATGGATAAAGAAGTGGTATATACATACAACAGAATATTACTCAGCCATAAAAAGGAAGGAATATTACCATTGGTACAACAGGGATAGATCTAGAGCATATAATGCTCAGTGAAATAAGTCAGTCAGAAAAAGACAAATATCATATGATTTTACTCATATGTGAAATTTAATAAACAAAAAAGAACATGGGGCACCTGGGTGGCTCAGTGGGTTAAAGCCTCTGCCTTCGGCTCATGTCATGATCCCAGGTTTCTGGGATCGAGCCCCACATCGGACTCTTTGCTCAGCAGGGAGCCTGCCTCCTCCTCTCTCTCTGCCTGCTTCTCTGTCTACTTGTGATCTCTGTCTGTCAAATAAATAAATAAAACTTAAAAACAAAAAAAAAACCACCAAAAACAGAAAGAACAACAAAAATAGCTAAACCAAGAAACACTCTTAACTGTAGAGAACAAACCAGTGGTTACCTAAGGGAAGGTAGGTGGGAGGATGAATGAAACAGGTGAGTGGGATCATGAGTACACTTATCACAATGAGCATTGAGTAATATACAGAATTGTTTAATCACAATATTATACATTGAAAATAATATAACACTATATGTGAACTACACTGGAATTAAATTTTAAAAAGAAATAAAACACTTCGATGAAAATACAAGAAAGAAGTGTACAATTTTGTCCTACAGGGCCAGAAGAAAAAAAATTACCTTGGTGTCTCTAAAATTTCTTGTTATTTTCTTATTTGACAACTAAATCAAACACCCAATACTCTTACTTTCTCCCATCTAAACAATTTTACAGAGACTACCTTGCAAATGTCCCGAGAGATAGGCCTGCTCACAGTGAAAAATGTACTCAGCAGGAAATTCACTTAATGATAATGATTATTCTTCTATGTAATGGACATTTCATTGTCAGTAAAGTGTAATATTATTCTGTTGAAAGCTTTACATATGCAGCCAACTCCAAACACATACTAGCTTAACCTGCATATCTCACTTTCCAGTTTTATCATTTGTCTTTTTGCAAATCAGTGAAATCATTTCATGCATGTTATGTGGACTGCTTTATGCTAGTGTCATTTGCTTTTATTGGGGGAAAACCTCCACAGTTTGTATGGATACATGGATTCATGAATATATTGTACATGGTATCCTCAGAAGATGGCAGCTATTCTCTCTCCATGTATAAGTGTATAGCTAGAGATTATTTTTTGACTTTCAGTAAAGCAAAGACTTGCCATATGTCCACTTTTTACAATAGCAGTATTTTAACATGGTCAGGATTTTCACCCAGTAGATGTCAAAGACAAGACATGGTAGTGGATTTAGATGGCTGACTGAAAGCTGTCCCTTACACAAACACAAAATCCCCTCTGTATAGGTTTCAAAGTGTCTGCATTGTCACCATCAGTTGTGGATTTAGTATTCATGGCCTGTTTTCTCCTTAAAAAACAAATACTTTTTGGACCAAAATTTATGTCACCTCTGCTTTCAGATGAAGTTTCTCAAAAGTAGGAAGTTTGCACTTCATCAGAGTGAGGGGCAATAAAATGGGGGAATAGGCCAAGAAAGGATAAAGATATTTGGGAACCCTGAACTCTGAAAATAAACTTAGAATTCTTCCTAACTAAAGTATTAAGCAGATGAAGTACACTTAAAGTCATATTAATAAATGGATAAATTATTCTTGTATAAAGATAGACCAAGGAAATATAAGCAATATATTAATATGTAAATATGCCACACAAATCGGGATTTTTATATCAATCCCTTCTAACCTCATGGGAATGTTCTTAGATCATTCAAAGCAAAAATATGTTGTTTGTCCTCACAAAAGCACATATCTGCTATAACTTAGATATACCTATATCTCATATTCATGTCATTACACTTAAAATATCATTAACATTTAGTGTTATCATAATAGATAGATGACAGTAGATAGATAATGGATGGATATATAGATACATAGCTAAATAGATACATGTAGATGATCTATAAATAGAGTATATAGTCAGAGAAATATTAAAAAAAAACCTTATTAAGCATGCAATTTCTTTGGAAGTTTTAGGTTGTTTTTCTTTTTAAAAGATTTTATTTATTTATTTATTTGACAGAGAGAGAGACAGAGCAGGAACACAAGCAGGGGGAGTGGGAGAGGAAAAGCAGGCTTCCTGCCGAACAGGGAGCCCAGTGTGGGGCTTGATCCCAGGACCTGGGGATCATGACCTGAACTGAAGGAAGACAATTAACAACTGAGCCACCCAGGCTCCCTAGTTCTGAAGTATTTTTAACATCTGTTATACTCCAGAATCTTAAGAGGATAGGTTTCAGATGCAAGTACTCCCAACTTTATAGGCTAGTATTTAGAACAATGAATAACCCTAAAAGGTTTCTACAATTCACTGATGTTGTATATAGCAGGAGATAGGTTCCATTTTCTAAGGCAGAACTACCTAAATGCATTTCACCATAGAATTACTTCAAAAACATAATGCATTGCTAGAATGTTAAAGGAGTTGAGATATGATCTACCTTGGATTAAAACTGAGAGCGAAATAGTGATTTTAGAGAGAAATTTATTTCTGTAAGAAATGTCCCAAAGCGTTTATTTTGATAACATCAAGTAATATTATGAATATATGCTGACATAAAATAATTCATGTAATAGAGATTAGATCTAACCATAAGATTAAAAAGTAAATGTTTCCTAAGTCATTAATACATAGATTGACTATCATGTATTATATGCTTTCTTGTCCAATTTCCTGGCATGTAGGAGCTCAGTATAAAATGTGTAAAAGCATAGTTCACTATAATATATAAAAATATAGTTAGTATTGTTCTTAAATTTATTCTAAAATAATGACTACTTATTTTTATGAAATGCTGTATTGTGAAGAATTTGACCAATACAATTAAAAAATAAATCCTCAAACTATGTCCCCCAGAAAATGACTATTAGCCCTGAATAAACTTTACTAGTCATCTTTCTGCATTTAAACATGAAATGTTAGGTAGGTAGGGATAGGAAGACAAACAGGGTTATATAAAAATGATACCACATCAAGAAAAAAAAGATATCATGCTTTTCTTTTGTAATTAAGATGTAACTTACATAAAATAGAATTTTCCAACTTTGTTCAATTGTATGTGCTTTAGCAAATATATAGAGTGGTATGAACTCCACTACAGTCATGATATTGATCACTTTTTATAGCCTAAAAATATTCTTGCATGCTCTTTGCTGCCAATTCTATCCTCTGATCACCACGGATCTGTTTTCGGCCACTAAAGTTTTACCCGTATGTAAATTCATATAAAAGAAATCAAACAGCATTTTGGCTTTGTGTCTGGATGTTTCACTTAGCATAATGCATTTGATAATCACCTGTGTTGTTGTGTGAATCCTTTTATTAGTTCATTCCTTTGTACTGTGGAATACTGTTCTACAGAATAGATGTACCACACATCCATACATCACACAACAGCTTTAAATGTACCACAACCTGGATGGCTTAAAATATCAGAAATGTATTGTCTCACAGTTTGGAGGCTAGAAGTCCAAAATCAAGGTGTGGGCAGAGTCACACTCCCTCTGAGGTCTGTAGGTGAGAATCCTTCCTTACCTCTTAGCTTCTGATGGTTTGCTTATCACTGTAGTACTTGGATCTCTGCCTCTGTCATCATGGTGTGGCTCCCCACCCAGTATCTGTGTCTCTTCTCCTCCTCTTAGAAAGACATTAGTAATATTGGACGAAAGACCCACTCTACTCCAGTGTGACTTCATCTTAACCATTCTACATATAAGACCCTATTTCTAAATAAGGTCACATTTTGAAGTAGTAGGAGTTAGAACTTCAAAAAATCTTTTGAGAAGACATAATTCAACTCATAAGAGGATCGGGGTTTTTTTCTTATAATTAAGGTATAGAATTTCCTCATAAATTATATATAAAACTCCTTAATTCTTTTTCTCATTTATCTATAAATTTAACCTGACACCTATGGCATATGATCTTTTTTACTGCTGCTTTATAATAAGTCTTGAAATCAAGCAGTAAGAGTCACCCAGTTTTGTTCTTCTTTTCGAAATTATTTTGACTACTCTAGAACCTCTGCCTTTCTATATAAATTTTAGAATCATCTTGTCAGTTTCTACACACACACACAACACTTCCTGAATTTTGATTGGGACTGCAGTGAATCTATAGATAATTGTGGGAGATTAGAAACTGTAACCACACTGACTTTACAATTCAAGCCAACATATATTTCTCCATTTATTTAGATCTTTAATCTCTTTCAGAAATGTTTTAGCTTTAACGTAAAAGTCCTGCATGCTTTTGTTAAACTTATTCCCATACTTTTATGCTCTTTGATTATAATCCCAGAAGTGCTACTGGTTTTAAAATTTCAATTTTCAACTAAGTCTTCTGATCCATGAACATAGTATCCATTTCCACTTACTTAGGTCTTCTTTCTTTCAGCAATATTTTTTAGCTTTCATTACAGGTATTACATATGTTTTATTAAATTTGTTCCTTCGTATTTCATAGTTTTGATGCTATTATAAACTGTATTGTTCTTTAATTTTATTTTCCTTTACTACTGATGTTGGTTTTCTATTGTTGATTAACATATTACCACAACACTGGTAACTTAAGACAACATTTATTGTACTGTATTCTGTAGGTCAGAAGTCCAACACATGTCTTGCATGGTGTCAGTTAGGTTGTTCTAGGGAAGAATCCATTTTCTTGCCTTTTTTAGCTTTTAGAGGTTGGTTGTGTTCTTTTCTTGCCTCCCATCTTCCTTCATCATGAAAGCCAATAATGTTGTATCCCTTTGACCTTTCTTCCATCTTCATGTCTCTCCGATTACAGTCAGAAAAGACTTCACTTTTAAGGATTTAGTTCTTAATCTCACTTGGAGTGGGATTAGAGTGGGCTTGCCTAGATAATTCAGAATAATTTTCCCTCATATCTATGAAGTTGCTTTTGTATAAGGTAACATATTCATAAGTTCCGAGTATTAGGGTGTGGCAGTTTGTGGAGAGTATTATTCTGCCTAGCACAGAAATAAGATGGAGATGTAATTGGTTTTTTAATATTGAACCTATACCCTAAGATGTTGCTAAACCCATCTCCTAGTTTCATAGCTCTCTTTTTTATAGATTCCTAAGGATTTTACTAATACATAGTTTTACTTCTTGCTTTCAAATATATACAGCTTATATTTCTTGTTCTTGTTCTGTAGGACTGGCTAGGATCTCTAGTAAAATGTTGAGTAGAAATGGTAAGAGTAGACTTCCTAGCCTCATTTCCATTTTTAAGAGAAAAGCTTTCAGTCCTTCAACATCAAGTACAATGGTAGCTCTAAGTCTGTGTAGATTCCCTTAACCACATTTAGAAAATTATCTTCTAATTCTAGTTTGTTGGCATTTTGCCCCTGATTAGATATTGAATTTTGTATACATTCCCTTGTTTACAAAATAAGGACATCTAAATTCACCTTAGGATAGAGATTACAATAAGATAACATATATATAGAAGAATCTTTTTGTGTGAGGCAAATAGGGCATAGACACATAAACTATTTGTGCCAGTATGGTGTAAAGAAAAATCATATTTGTTATGAAAAAGTAGACAGATAGCAAAACACCCATATTTTTCTAGCTCTTATCCCAAATGAAGGATTGTTTCCGTGGAGAAATTAGACTGACCTCACCATGTGAAAAGCTCTAAGAGGCACACTAAGCCTCCACACACCATCAACATACAGAATAATGAAAGGGAAGGGCACTGTAGAGGATACCTTAATAACTGCCTCACAATGGAGTTTCCTGGGAGGAAGTACCCTTGTTAAAAGGAAACATGTCCAAAGTTCAATGGTTGTTACCATCCTTTTCTTTTGATCTAACCCAAATGGCTATGCCAGCCCCTTGCTAAGCTACTGAAAAAAGATGTAGAAAATAAATACCTCCTCCCAGGACACTCAAATTGGTCCCTGACATTTATAGTATATACTCCATATTAATTCCTTTTTCTCACTCTTCACCTATTCCCAGAAGGACAGGGTCTCAAAGTCTACCAATCTCTTTCTTCATTTTTTCCAGGATAATTGCAGGAACACACAGTCAAGTAGCAGTGAATGTACATATAATCATCTTCCTCCTATTATTAGTGTAACGCCTACATAAAGCTAAGTAAACAGAGCCATTCTAAAAGACAAAGTTATTTGATTGGCACCTTTTTTGTAATAACAAATGAATATGGCAGTTCACAGCAATTAATAAAATGACCTGGTCTCTATACTTCTTTGGTAATGTACCACACATGGAGCTCATTATTTCATTTCCCAGTAAAAAGAATGGAGTAATGAAGGCCAAGATTTCCTGCAGTTGTTAACTTGAGTTTAAGTTAATTAGGCATTTGGTGTTTATCATTTGACAGATTTCCTTTATCCTCACTCCCTTAATTTGACCTCTCATAGTTTCTTTTCTCATGAAGCACTTCTTTCAGATGAAAACATCTCACACAGAGAAGTAATAAACAGGGTGGGAAATGAACTCTATTTCAGGGTCTTCAGATACCAACATTCTAAATCTACAGCTACTGTGACAGTGAAAGTTCAGATGGGCTATGATGGTTAATTTTATGTGTCAACTTGACTGGCCTAAGGGCTCCCTAGATATCTGGTAAAACATTATTTCTCAGTCTATCTATAAGGGTGATCCCAAAAGAAATTAGCAATTGAATTAGTAGACTGAATACAGGTTTCCTCACCAATATACATGGACATCATCCAATCCATTAAGGGTCCCAATAGAACCAAAAGGCTGAGGAAGTGCATATTTGTTCTCTGCTTGAGCTGGGACATAGATATCCTGTCTTTGGGCATTGACACCTCTGCTTCTCACCCTTTGGACTATGATCATCACTTATATCACTGGTCCTTCCAATTCTCAGGCTTTTGTACTCAGACGGGGACTCACATCATTGTTTGCCCTGGTTCTCAGGCCTTTGGACTAGCTCTGAAATGGATTGTCAGCTTGCCTGCTTTACCAGGTTTTCTGCTTCTCCAGCTTGTACAGAGCAAACTGTGGGACTTCTTGGCCTTCGTAACTGTATGAGCCAATCTCCCCCATATATGTATGCAAATTCATACACACACACACACACACACACACACACACACACATGCATGCAAACATGTATATATAGAAAGAGAGACAGACAGATATCCCACTGCTTGTGCTTCTCTGGAGAAACTAATACACAGGCAAAATGAACATTACCATTTAGGAGATACCAATACAACAAGAGAACCATCTCAAATCATAATTCTCTAGGTCTGTATCTCCTCAAAACTTCCAGTGAGTGAAAAAATTATTTCTCAACAGACTGAATTTAAAAATCTTTCCTTAGGATTAGGGAAACATTGCAAAGTTCTTTCCTTCCTTCATTCTTCCCTCCCTCTCTTCCTCCCTTCTTTCCTCTTTCCTTTCTTTCTTCCTTCCAGCAGCTTTTAATTTTGATATGTAGGAGGGTATATATTGTTCCAGTGGCTGTCCTGATGCTAATACCCTACTATAATACCTCAGTTCCTTCTATTATTTCTAACTAAAGCTGACACACACAGAATTAATTATTACCAAAGCATCAGTCACAGAGCATTTTTAAAGTTGTGATAATTGTTAAGCAGTCAAAAGTTTTTCTGAAAAGAAGCCAACTGTGGAAATCCTTCTTAACAGTTTTAAAAGGTAATCACCAAGGAGTCATAATCACTATCTCTTGCTTTTATCATGGATTTTTATGAGATGTTTATACATTGCAACAAACCGTGTTAAAAATTATGCCATTCTCCCCCTTTTACATTTAACTACATAAAAATATTTCTAAGAAAAAGAACAACTTAATTTCAGGTATCTCTTCACATGCCCAAAGAAACATTCCTGCCTGCCCATGTGATTATGAATGTGTAGCTCATATGATCATATTCATTGTGGTATAGCTATTCCCTCAAATGGTATGTCCTACTTTTTCCATATAGTTTAGTACAGAACAATTTTCTGTATTTTAAATATTACTTCTTATTGTCTTGAATCATCATTGTAAAATAGAATTTTGTCATCTAAATGAAATAAATCATAATTGAGAGCACAACAATTCTAATTTTACAATCCTTTTATGGTGAATCTAATTAAAAGCATTTAAAAGGTCCTTAGGCTTGTATTGTGCTTTTATGCAATACTCCCAGAGAGCAGTGGTAAGCCCCAAAGCTTTTGAAATATGATGGAGATTTCTACTGACCTCAAACTGCCTTAACACTTGTAATTTCATCTGCAAGGTAATTGCTTTCATGTTCTTTGTTGGTACTTTTGCTATCGTTTACAAATCGTGGCCTCTTCTAGACAGCTTTGTCCTATGATGCCCACTAAATCAGACAGCCACAGTGCCATGAGAAAAAGAAGACAGTAAGTCTGAGGCTAAAAATGCAAGCCAGCTTGAGACTGGTACTGAAGGTGGACTTTCGTGTTCTGGGTCCTGAGATCTTGGCTAAAGAACTGTTTGGCAGTGGTGGCAGAGGCAGTGAGGGGAAAGGTCTTATACAACAGGGCAGAAAATTTCGAGTGTTGCATTTGTTTTCTCCTCTGCCATACCACATACCTCCTGAAAGTACCTGCAGCAGTCGCCTGTTAGTTGTAGTCCTGACCATTCATCAGAAGGGATTCAGGAATAGCTGGATATGAAATTAAAAGTAGCTAATAAAGGAAGATAACTGGGGAAATCCTCAATGACATTCTTCCATATTGTGATTGAAAGTAGCATTTCCCCAAATGGATGTTGCAGAATATATTCCTATGTGAAGTGTCATGAAGAAAGCTGTCTCTGACCAAATGGACGAATACATATGACAAACATAATATGTTGTGAAATAATAAGAAAGGCATATATTGGTCTTTTTTCCTGGTTCCTAACAAAGAGCTCCTAAAACCCATGTAAATAGGGATAGTAGGAAAATCTTCTGATTTCATATTTGGGCTTTGACCCCGGTTACTGACACGGAAGTCCTAAGACCTTTACAATTTCCTGAGTGATGGGAGCATCTGACACTGAGCTCTTAAGTCCCTTGGAATTTCCCGGGTGAAGGGAGTGTCTTTTGTTCTAATCAAGTGGCTCTTCAATGAGGGCTGGTCACCAGAAAGACCAAACCAGGATAAGAACCTTAGAACTTTCAGACCCAGCCCCTACTCTCCAGAGGGGAACTGGAAATGGAGATGATAATCAATCTCTCCTATCTGATGAATACTTCAATACAGTTTCAATAGTATGGAGTTAGGGGAGCTTCTAGGTTGGTGCCAGGAGGGTAGTATATTCTAGCTTCATGGGGACAGAAGCTCCTGCAATCAGGGCCCTTCCAGACCTCACCCTATGTATCTCTTCATCTGTTTCTTGATCATATTCTTTATTATATAATAAAGTGGTAAATAAATGTAACTAAGTGTCTCTCACTGAGTAATCTGTTCTAGGGAATAATGAAACCCAAAGAGGGGATCATTAGGAACCTTTAATTTGTTGCCGGTTACCGGCAATTGGTGTCTAAAGTGGGAAACAGTGTTAAGGAACTGAGCCCTTATCCCGTAGGGTCTGTGCTAACTCTGGTTGATGTCAGAATTGAATGGAATTGCAGGACACCCAACTGGTACTGCAGAGAATTGCTTGGTGTGTGGGAAAAACCCCATACACCTGTTGTCATAAGTATGTGTATGTGAGTAGAGGAGATATGGGGAGTTTTTCCTAGACATGTCATTTCCCCATTGTGAATTCACAATGTATATTTCTTCATGACTACTTATGCTGAAGAAATCAATGTTGCCAATTAAAACTACTAACTAGTGTTCAATTTACTTAACCACATAATGTATTTCTTCCCCTTTGTCACATTTTTAACCTCCCATGGAACTAACAGCATGCAGAACCTATTCTATAACGTGCTGGTCTGAAAATCTTACAAATGCATAACTTACTTAAGTTTGTGGAAGCATCAGATCCTTTTGCAGATGTGGTGGGTATCAATTAAATCTATAAACCTTTAACATTGGTCATTTGAGTGCCTGGAGGAGTATTTCTGCAAGTACCAATTAAACAAAAGAAAACAATAACTGAGTTTTCAACACTCCCAAGTCCACAACATATCTTAGCTGTACATATGGTTAAGTACTAGTATCATACACCTTCACTGAAGTCAGCATTTGAGCTATGCTGGATTTTGGCTACTCTGAATGCTAAGATTTAATGATAACAATTAACATATAGTGAGAGTTATTACAAAATTTTTTTCCCTCAAATTATCTCAGAAAACCCTTTCAACAACACGGTGAAAGGAATAGGATGGTGATATTATTCTTTTTTTAATTCTATCTTTAAAAAATGGTATTTTCTTCTTTGACCCCCAAGGGCCATGTGTTAGTTATATTTGTGCATGCTGTATATATGTTGTATATAATAGAATAATTTTGTGTGTGGAATAATTCTGTGCCACAAGGACTGAACAGAGGTCTCAGTGTCTTTATCAGGCATGATCCTAACATTTCATTATGTCATGGATAATACTACCAAATACTTTGATGTCATTTTCTAAGACATAAAGTTGAAATCATATCAACTATTGTTATTTGCTCCTTTGGAAATACGTATAATCCCATCCAACTATGTTATTGATTTTCTCTGCCTTTTTGTTCACTATTGATATTTAAGATAACGCATCATCTTTTTCTTCTTTCAAAAAATTGTTATAACCTTTGGGATAAAATTGGTTTGTTTAGTTTTTTGGGGGTTTTATTTTGGCTTTTGTTGGTTTAATGTTCTCCCCCAGAAGCCACGGTAGCACTGGGTACAAAGAAGGTACTCCATGAAAGCTGTGGCTTTCTGTGGGTCATAGGGCTCAGGACGCTCTCTTAGACATCACAGAATTTGCAGAATTATATTCAAAACTGCTGCACAAGTGAACATTTTCTTTTTTATCTAGTTGTTCAACTTTGTAAATAAACTTTTTAGTGAAGTATAACATAGATAAGTATACAAATAGAAGCATCAAGCTTCACTAACTTTTATGAAGTAGACAGTAGACATACCAGCTAACTAACACCCCAAACTACAATATCATCTGTACAAATACCTTTATGACCCTACCAGTCACTATCCCCAACAAAGAAACCACTATCCTGACTTCTAACACTATAGATTTACATAAGTGGATCATATTGTATATTCTCTGTTGTTTCTGGCTTCTTTCACTCAACACTATTTTTGTTTTGTTTTGTTTTGTTTTGTTTTGTTTTGTTTTGAGGTTCATCTCTGGTGTATATATAGTAGTAGTTTGTTTATTTTCAGTGCTGTGTAACATTCAGTCGTAATTTATTTCTCCATTCCACTATACACGTACATTCAAATTGCTCACACTCTCTGGCTTTTATAAACAGTGGTGCTATAAACATTTTTCTACATTTCTTTTGGGTATTTACAGTGAAATTACTGGGTATACCAAAGTTTGTGTAAAGTAAATACTGTCAAATTCTTTTCCAGAGTGATTTCATCAATTTACTCGCCAGCAGTATAAGATAATTCAAATTGCTCTGCATGCTCAACAACACTTGATACTGTCATTTTGCACACTTTAGCTAATATGTTGTGTCTGCTGGCATGTTGTCATTTCCACATTTAATTCTCATGTTTTTCAGATGTAATTTAGATACAATAAAATGTACCCACTTAAAATGATATAACATTTTATAAATTTATACATCTGTGTAATTTCTGTATCAATAAAAATAGCAAACATTTCTATCACTCTCAGAAAGTTCCCTTGTGCCCCTTTTCAGTCAAGTTCTTCACCAACAGCTATAGACAAACATGTCTAATTTCCATCAGTACAGGACAGCACTGCTTAATGTTGGACATTCTAGAAATGCAACCATATGGTATGTACTATTTGCATATACTTCTTTTATTAAAACCAATGTTTTCTAGCTGATCTATGTTTTTATTTGTATTAGTAATTCATTTTTTATTGCGGAGTTGTATTTCATTATATATAGACAGATACTACAATTTGTTTATCCATTCAACTTTTGGTGAGTAAATTTCAAGGTTTTTTTAGGAATAATGCTGCTCTGAATCTTCACAAACAAGTCACTGTGTGGTCCTCTTCCCCAGGCATGTCATACAACAAGTGAAACCACCTAAGTGTTCATCGATAGATGAATGGATAAAAAAGGTGGTGTGTGTGTGTGTGTGTGTGTGTGTGTGTGTGTGTGTGTGTGAGAGAGTATTCCTAAGCCATAAAAAAGATTTGCACCAGTGTGGGTGACCTAGAGTATACTAAACAAAGTAAAGTCTATCAAACAAAGAATGACAACATATGATTTCACTTATTTGCGGGATCCAAAAAGCAAAACAAATACACAAATGAATAAAGTAGAAACAGACCCCTAAAAGCAGAGAAGAGAGATGGGTGGGGGGGGATGAGCAAAAAGAGTTGGACTCTTTCAGTTGTGGAATGAGTAAGTCACAATTATAAGAGGTACCCAGTGGGGACTAGAGCCAACATTGTTGTACAGTGACAGATGGTAGCTACACTTGTGGTGAAGATAATGTACAGAGATGTTGAATCACTATGTTGTACATCTGAAACTAATGTAACATTCTGTGTTAACTATACTTCAATAAATAAAAATTAAATAAATTAAATAAATAAAATACCTGTGAGGGAAAGGAAGTTTGGGGATTCAAAATAACATAATTTACCATTAATAGGATTACATTTATCAGACATTGGAAATAATCAGATACCTTTTTGTTTTCAATTATTCAAAATTTCAGTTATACAAAATTTCAGTTGTACTCCTTTCAATTATATATGATTAACAATACAACTATTTCAATATTCCTTCCTACAAAGGGAATATAATAATTTATTAATAATAAAGTCACATATTACCATTTCATGGATGCAGTAGCTTCTCCTCCCTTTCCACCATCATGTCATCTGTGCTGACTGGTTCCTAAATGGAAAATATTATCAATGAGTATTCATAGTGATAATAAGTTAGTTACATAGAAGAAGTCAATATAAATGAAGATAATAAAACTTCTAGGGTTGAGAAATGACACAATATTTACATCATACTGGGATGCCTAGGTGGCTCAGTTGGTTAAGCAGCTGCCTTCGGCTCAGGTCATGATCCCAGCGTCCTGGGATCGAGTCCCACATCGGGCTCCTTGCTCGGCAGGGAGCCTGCTTCTCCCTCTGCCTCTGCCTGCCTCTCTGTCTGCCTGTGCTCGCTCTCTCTCTCTCTAACTAATAAAAAAATAAAAAAATAATTTAAAAAAAAATATTTACATTATACTGTTTTGTTATTTCATGAACAGACAGGAAATGTAGGATGTTTATTTGTACAATACATCCCAAGAATCATAACCACATATTACAAGGTAAATTGTTATTTTTTAATTACCTTGTATGAAAGTTAACATAAAAGTTCTGGAACTATATATAAATATTAAAATTCTTAACTTTAAATGAGGGGGAAAAAGTTCTTTAAATATATTAAAGAATTTGTTTATTACGGTAACTAAAAATGGAAGACTATAAGTTGTAATTCTATAAATTCCTAAAGACAAATGATGTAGAAAAAACTGGCACTGCACGAATATTCTAAGACTTACCTATAAATTAGGACCAGTAGAAATACAGAATTTCTGTACAACTTTGCAGTGTGCATTATTTTTCTTCTTTTTTTAAGATTTTATTTATTTACTTATTTGAGAGAGACAGAGAGAGTGTGCACAAGCGGTGGGAGGGACAGAGGGAGAGGGAGAATCTCCAGCTAATTCTGTGCTGAGTGCAAAGCTCGATGTGTGGCTAGATCTCACAACTTGGAGATCATGACCTGAGCCAAAATCAAGAGTCGGATGCTTAACCAACTGAGCCATCTAGGTGCCCCATTTTTCATTTCATTTTAATGATTCTTTGCTATTAGGGCAGGGAAGAAAACAACAGCTATCAACATCCTTACTCATTAAAGTGTTGGGAAAAAATAATCTAATAAACATCAGCTTTTTGGAAGGCCTGGGTGGCTCAGTGGGTTAAGCCTCTGCATTCGCTCAGGTCATGATCTCAGGGTCCTGGGATTGAGCCCCACATGGGTCTCTCTGCTCAGCAGGGAGCCTGATTCCCCTTTTCTCTCTGCCTGTGGCACTGCCTACTTGTGATCTCTCTGTCAAATAAATAAACAAAATATTTAAAAATAAAAAAAAAGAAAACATTGGCTTTTTTCAGTTTTCTTATGCATGAAAGATTTTTCCAATTTGTGCTGTGCCATCTTAGAATAATTTTTTCTTTACCCACATATCCTGTTCAGCTGGGGAGACAGATGAATTAAAAGAGAAGTAAGGAAAATTTTGACTCATGATTTAATATTTTTTCTTAGAAAATGATATTTACTAGATATCAATGATTCCAAACAAAGGCAAAACAATTTTAAAAACTTCAACATTGCTCACATCCTTTTATAAATATTTTGATTTTTCTTGTGCTCAGAAGAAAGTATCTCTAAAGGTCACATTTGTTCAAACTCTACAATATGCTACTAGATCTTTTGTCTATATTGCTTCATATCTTGTGTTTGATTGTTATTAAAGCTGTTTTCCTTTAACAAACAAATAAGAATGCAAAACTCTCTTTTTATGTCATCTAAATTGTTGTGCCATAAAGAACAGACATTCCTAAGCATTCTATTCTTTTGGTCTTGGCTTACTACGCCTAAGACATTTTGTCAAAGAAATATCATTTTGAAAACAAGGAGAAAGAAAGAAAAGAAAATCCTGATACTCTCTTCTATTTAGGAGTTCATAATGAACTTCATTCAGAAGTATCTCACATGAAAACTTCACACATGCAACTTCTTTTTTTTTTTT
>ML108019.1:31062-57849 GCA_003697995.1 Taxidea taxus jeffersonii
TTTTTTTTTTTTAAGATTTTATTTATTCACCTGACAGATATAGATCACAAGTAGGCAAAGAGGCAGGCAGAGAGACGAAGAAGCAGGCTCCCTGCTGAGCAGAGAGCCCGATGTGGGGCTTGATCCCAGGACCCTGGGATCATGACCTGAGCCGAAGGCAGAGGCTTCAACCCACTGAGCCACCCAGGCACCCCACACATGCAACTTCTAAGGAGCATTTTGGGATACATATGCAGTATGTCCTAAAACTATCACAGCTGCAAAAAATAGAAAGAATAACTTGGTTTTTAAGATTAATTGAAAGCAAATGCTTGGGCTGATGTTGGGGAAATGAGAGAAGTATTTTGTAATTATGACTCAGGTTTCTTTAGAAGTTAACATCTTATTCTAGTGGGAGAAATAATAAGCGTTACATTCACAAAGGACTTAAATGTGCATGCTTACTAGCATAACCTTGGTATATCCCGTTGAAATGATAGTCCTAAGTCATATCACAAAGTTCAAACAAGTTTTAGTCATTCTTCTTGCATAACTGAAAATCTTAGTAGTTTAATGTCGAGGCAGAAATTAAATCCAGGGGTTAAGAGTAAGAATCAATTATATGTGATTCTAAAAATATAGAAAGGTATAAATACAACCTGTTGTTTCCAGTTCTATGGCCAAAACTATTTTCTTTCACTCTGCTTCTTTAAAGCTTACCACCAACAAAAACCAACTACTAGATAAGATAAAACATTCTATCATAAGGGGAATAAGAAAACTATCATGGCTCAAAGAAATTTTTAAGATCACCTGCTAAATATTCTTAAATGATAGTCAAAATGAGCAATCAGGGACAATATATAGATTTTCTCAATGTTAAGAGAGCATACAAAATTATCATGATTAACTATGAGATCCAGCGTTGTCTAGAAAGATTTTTTTTAAAAAGGGGTCCAGTAGAGATCCAGTTTGCTATCTCAGAATGGTGGGGAAGATAGAAGTAAAAATCAAAAAAGAAAAAAGAGGTGTAAACAAAAACATCAAAAAACAGAGGCCATGGAGTACTTCAGAATCTTCTAGATCTTCTAGCCACCACATGCCTGATTTGGCCCCACATGATTTCTATTAGCAGTAATTAACATTCAGAGATAAATAATATCACACAAGAGGGTCAGAGGCACATGTCACAGCATCACATGATCCCAATATAACACAGAATCTATCTAGGAAAATTTTATAAGCAGAGAAATAGTAGGGTGAGTATAATCCTCCATACTTTAATTTTTCTGTAACATAAGATGGACAAAAATGTTCCATCTGCATCAAAGCCAAAGTTCTAGGAGAGAGGGTCTGGGTATGCATGTGGGACATGCAATTAAGAACTTCAAGAGTGAGTGTGTGCTTAATACCATGTCACATATATACAGGTAAGCCTAACATGGGCAATGGGGAACACCAAATTTCTCTAAGTCAGGGGTATTTTTTCCGTAAAAGGTCAAGTAGCACACATTTTATACAGAAATATGGGCCCTATGTTCTCTCTTGCAAGTACTCTACTTGCTGTGGCAGTCCAAAAGCCGACACAGACAGTACATAAACCAGTGAGCAGGGTGGGTTTCAATAAAACTTCATTTATGGATATGAAAATTTGAATTTCTTTTAACTTTCAAGTTGCATCCATTATTCTTCTTTGGATTTTTTCAACTCTATAAAGTAATTCTTAGCTCACATGCCATTCAAAAAGAGGAAATAGGTTGGATCTGGCCCTTGGATTGAAGTGTTTGCCGATCCCTACATGAAGTAACAAGAAATCCATCAAGTGATCTCTAGGCCCTGGGACAATGCGAGGGAATATGAATACCAAAGTCAAGATGTGCAAACCGAGAGCCCTGGAAACAACCTTACATACCAGGAATGCCGACAAGAGCTAAAGACCCTGGGTCTCTGCAGACCAGTTCAGTCCACTGAACCAGCTCTCAGCTAAGCTATCAGAAAAGGGAAGGCCATCAGGATCATGTAGTTGTGTCTTTCATTAAGTAACTACAAAAGCTCTAACAGAAAAACCACACATTAAAGCATGCTTTTTATAGAAGATTGAAAACATTTAACAAGGCCAACTGAAAAAGAGACATCATAAAAAGAATTATTCAAAGAAACATAGGGAATGTCAGAAACAGAAATGATAGATTGTATAATCACTTTAAGTTTTCAAAATGGAAAAAAGCAGTTACAAATGTTCAAATAAAGGAATATAAAAGACAGAAAGGGCTGGAAATTCCTAAAATTTATGTGAAAAATAAAAATATTTCTTCAAGTCACATTAAAAACATTGTATAAAAATGACCATAACTGAAAACAAAGTCAAAATTGTAGTGGGTGGGCTGAAGTAAATCACATAAGTAAAACAGCAGAAAACAAAACGAAACATGAACAGGACTATGGAGAAACATGGATACAACAGAAGATACTAAACTACAAACGATCCCCACTTAACAATGGTTTGACTTAGAATTTTTTCACTTTATGATGGTGTAAAAGTGATATGACTTCAGTAGAAACTGTACTGGAGATTCTGGAAATTTTTATCTTCCCCAGGCTAGCTATCGATAGGCAGTATGATCCTCTCTAAGGAAGCCACAGCTTCTGGTCAGCCACACAATCAAGAAGGTAAACAACCAATACACTTAAAACCATTCTGTACCCATATAACCATTCTGTTTTTCTACTCTCAATACAGTAATTAATAAATTACATGAGATATTCAACACTTCAATATAACATAGTGTTAGATAATGTCCAATTGCGGGCTAATGTTAACTGTTCTGAGCAAGTTTAATGTGGACTAAGTTAAGCTATCATGTTCTGTAGGTTTATTAAAAGCATTTCCAGCTTCATGATATGTTCAACTTGCAATGCGTTTATCAGTTTGTAATCTTATCATAAGTCAAGGAAGATCTGAATATGTCCAAGAGCAGAGCAAGTAACACAAAATTCAAGTACACAGTTAACCTGTACCGATCTATGGCAGCCTTGAATCTACAAAGTATCACAGTGTTCCCAGGAAAAATGGATACAGAAGAACTGATATAAATATGTGAATTCTGGTAAATTCCTCAGTCTTTATAGAGATAAAGGAAGAATAATATAGGTATTCATAAATGAATGAAAGACAAAGTCACATTCAAAGGGGATGTCAGGTAGTCATTAGAGGTCTCCAAAAAATATGTGGCTTCAGAAAAAGTGTAGAAATATCCATAAATTTCTAAGAAACATTGTTATCTTAAATTTATATGCAGGAATTTATCCTTTATGTTTAAAGATAGAACTTCTCACTCTTGCATACTGAAATATAGCCAAACAAGAAAAAACACATGATAAAGAGCTTAGGGAAATAGAAACTAGAGGAAAGAATGGTTAGTCAGAGTTGCAACCATTTATGCCAAAAGCAGAGATGAAAGAGCTAAAGGAATTTTAATTATATAATCTAATGTGAATGTTATACTTCTTAGAAATGTTAAAATGATAATATAATTAAAAATAGGAAAAAAATGGAAGCTAAAAGGGCAAATGTGGGAGGAAGTGTGAGTGATATTTTCCTCATATTTCTTAGCAGGGAGTCAAATATTTTTCAATCTTGAAATAGATAGTTAAAAATAACTCTTTTTAGACATGCAAGTATCAAAATATTATCTCTGAAGTACAATTTCTCAGTAAGGATTTCTGAGTATGCTCCACAAAAAAGAAGGAATAATGAAAAAAGTAGATTATGATTATCAGGAAGCAAGAGATCTAGAATAGATAACTGTCATATATGGCCACCCAATCCTTCAAAAATACCAACAACATGATATATTTTCATATTGTGAGTCCCATCTTCCTGGAGGTATGACTAAGAACTTGCTTCTCTAGTTACCTTGCAGCTAGTTGCAGACACATGGCCCAGGATCTGGTAGGCTTTCACGGGAGTCTTCAATTCCAAGACAAGAAATGTAAGAAAACCAGCTTTGTTTAATTTTGTTGTTGGATTTGGTAGGTTTGTTTCGTTTTGTTTCCTTTCTGGAATGGTTGGTCAGACTGTAGTAAAACTTATCAAGTAGTATCTCCACCATCTCAGATACAAATAATAGAAGTGGTGGTAGTGACATCTTAATCACATTGGATCTTCAATATGGTCCTGCATATTCTTTACTGAATATTAGTCATAAACATAGTTCACCAGCTCTCCCACTTACTTTGTAAGCTACATAGTATCTTACTAAATTGGACATTTTCACTAAAAATAAAAGACTCTGATTTTTTTTTAAATTTTCAATGTAAATGCTATTTTTAGGAGGTATGTCTTGTATACATACACATGTGTGTGTGGGGCACACACACACACACACACACACACACACAATGGCTTCAGTAATTCTGTAAGTCTTACTTCAGGTCTTTTTTTCAGTTAAAAGCAAATAATATTAAGCTTAATTTTAAGTTTAAAATACTATACATGATGTTATGTCATTGCATGAAACTATTCCTATCTTCTATACTGCTTGTGTGTGAATAAAGGAAGATGATGTTGATAGTCACCAAAACTGACTGTTGAGTGAAGGGTGGTGAAATTTACATGAAATTTTTGTTTTCTTTTCTGGAACTTTCCATTTTGCTTCACCTTTTATTTTTTTTTCTTTTTAAATATACAAGTAGGTCTTTTTGTTTTTAAAAAAGGCCATAAAATAATTATACCCCAAACTGGTATAAATTAGCAGCTTCATTCAAAATATTTATTGCAAATTTAAGAAATATTTTGCCTTGTGTAGGCAATGGATCATATTTAAGTGTACATGGTGTGTATATCAATGTGTTTGTGTGCATGTGTTATTTAAGGATCATTACAAACTAGTCCAGTATTCCTATTGTTTATTGTGTATTCATACCTCATTTATTACCTGAATAAAAAGTGGGAAATGTAGAAGTCAGAATTTCATAGAACTATTACTCATACTGCAAAAATTAATACCTGTGTATGCATATATATTTCTATATGACCTATATGGCATTTCAGAAAGAAAATAAGAACATGTAATGTTCCTTGTTCTAATGTGCTAAAGCTTTCCTCTTTACAAAGAAGTCAGAAATAAGAAAAAATATGTACACTTATTTTCTTTTCAGATCCAAAAATCATGAATATCTACAGAAGCTGATCTCCCGTAGTAATATGCAATGCTAAGTGCTCCATACCCACGAACAACCTGAAAGAGATTGCACTCTACATAATTATGCAAATAGATTTTTTAAGAAAAAGAAAAAAGCAGAAATGACAATATGCTAATATGGCAGCAGCATTGAATATGATGAGGATTATTAAAATACGAAGTGTTTGTTCATGCCCAGAGCCTTTTCTTACTTAATATTTTTCATGGCACACAAATCTCCAAAGGAAATATTCAAGAACGAAAGCCCTCAAATCATAATTACCATAATTATACTTTTTCATCTTAAAATCCTCTACACACCCCTAGAATAAATATTATATGTAGTATATAGTATCATAATTAAAGTAAATGTTCAAAGAAATGATGCTTTGATTGCTGTTTGCTACATATTCTATCTAATGAGCCAGAACTACACAGTGTATATGTGTGATATGTGTCTATTTGTTATTATTATTAGCACAGTGGCTTTGACTAATCTTAATTAAAAATCTGCATAAAATGTTTCTATCCCATTGTATAGAATACACTAGAAATATATAACAAAAATTAATATTGGGAGCAGTGAATAATTTAGTCTACTTGCCAAAGAAATGTTTTAAAAGAAAGCTTTCAAATGGAGATAAGCCTTGTAAAAAGAACATCAGAGATGAACGGTAACTGCTAGCTCTTTGCTCAGCCATGTGAGTGTATTGTTTAATTATGGATCAAGTTAGTCTTTAGCTCCTTGACCACTGTGGATTATTCTTTCCATTTTCTTCTATGAGATCATGCTGAGCTGGGTGATACATAGATAAAAACTTGAAATTATTCATCAGACTAAATTCTCTAAAGAACATCAAAAACGGGTAAGAGGTGGGGGGAGGGGTGCAGAGAGGCCTTTAAAAGGCTTTGATTTTGAGTAAAAAGAGAAATTCCGTTCTTATTATTCTAAAACAAAATACAACTCACTCTGAGCAAAAGATTTAAGAACAGAGATAATATTCTTTTGTGGGGTTAAGTCCATAAAAAAAAAAGTGATCAAAATACAGAAATGAAGCTGTCCTTTTGTGGCCAACATTCACAGTTCAAAGAATAGCTGAATATGGTGTCTGTAATGGTAACTAAGGGGCAAATCATCCCCACCTCTCTGAAAAAGAGAGCAGTAATGGAAAAGGGAAGTGGGAAGTAATTTTTGGTTTTTCATCTTTTCCAGAATGTCATAACCAAAATAGTGGCCACCTTCTTCTTGGACAAAGCAAAAAAATTTATTTCTGAAGTTCAGAATCTCTGTTTTTAACAATAAAAACACAAGTAATGGTTATCTACCGTTTTTGTTTTGGTTTTTGGTTTTGTTTTTTTTTTTCAGGAGGCAGCAATCTTGTGTGACTGAAGGATATTTAAAATGAGAATGAGAAAAGTGTGGGTGTTAGCTCCCTCTTTGCCACTATCTTTGTCTTTTGGTTAATTTCTTGGAGTATCCATTCCACACTTACAAAATGAAGGGGCTAACTAAGCTACTGGGGAAACCAAAACACCACGATTCTAAGATCTCAGGTGCTTGTTTGCAATTCATTTCCCAATCTCCCTTAACCTCTAGCCCTCTCACTTCATTAAAAGTGTTCTTGTAAAGAGACACAATAACGTCCACATTGCTAGATACAACGATCCATTTTCAGTCTTTGTTTACCTACATATTTCTATTCTTTTTCCCACTTGTAAACCTGTAAATTCTATTTTTTCATTATAGCAGTCAAGATGATCTTTCTCCTCTTCCTTCACCTTTCTTTTCTTCTTGCCCTTCTTTAACACTTTTTAAGAATTCTTTTCCTAAACTTCTTATATTATTTTCAGCCAATACTCTACAGATAGTGCCTTTCCCACCAAGGGAGTTGGAGTCAGGTCAAAGAGAGACAAATCCTTTCAAATGAGCATTTACAGAGAGCTGTCATGTAAGTCAAAGGTAACAATTCTTTAGTGATAGGGATTTTAGTGTAGCTCCAAACCGATTTTGTCCCTCCAGTGAATGCTATCCTCTGTTTTTCACAGCTCTCATGGTTGTGAGGCTAATAATTTTCAAGGCTTCCATGAAGCTGGGAAGAAGAGGATAGATACAAGGCAAGTTCACACACCATTATCTTGCTGTTCATACCAAAATTCATTCAGGCATTTTTCTTGAATAAATGTTCCCTGACTGTTGTAGGATTTTGGTTAATTTGAAGAGCTCAGAAAGATGCTGACATTGGCCATTTTGCACTGCTGTTGGTGCTTTTATGGAGGAAAGGATTTTTAGAGGTTCTTAATCTGCCATTTGAAAGTGTTTCCCTACAACTTTATGAGGTTTATCCCCCAAAACCTGAT
The DNA here is from genome assembly GCA_003697995.1 of Taxidea taxus jeffersonii. Classification (NCBI taxonomy): domain Eukaryota; kingdom Metazoa; phylum Chordata; class Mammalia; order Carnivora; family Mustelidae; genus Taxidea; species Taxidea taxus. Next base: position 38,583 of record ML108019.1, read on the forward strand.
TTTAGCTTAGATTTTCCAGACTGCTGAAATGGTACAGAGAACCCCTAGCAGAAAAAATAACAAAAGAACTGCATTTTGATGTATCATATTAAAGCAAGTGAAAAAGCGAAGATAAAGTTCTAAAGGAAGCCAGAAAGAAGAAAGAAACTTTGCCAAAATGTTTGTAACATTTTTCATCAGAAAGTCCAGTTGACCCTTGAACAACACAGGGGTGCCCACTCCCCCAACAAGTCAAAAACCCACAGATAACCTCTGACTCCCCCAAACCTTAACTACTAACAGCCTATTGTTGACTTGAAACCTTACCGATAACATAAGCACTGGATTAACATATTTTGTACGTTACATGTATTATATACTGTATTCTTATGATAAAATAAGCTCAAGGAAAGAAAACACTATTAAAAAAAACCATAAGGAAGGTAAAATACATTTGTAGTACTTACTATAAAAAATCTGCATATAAGTAGATGCCCACACTCAAACCCAAATGTTTAAGGGTCAACTGTATACCAGCCAGAAGATGATGGATGATATCCTTAAGGCAGGGGAAAAAAAATCAACAAGGTCATCCTAGCATTCTATTCCCAGTGAAAACATCTGTGAAAAATAAAGGATAAATACATTTTTATAACAAATTAAAGGTGAGAAAATGCATTATTAGGACCACTGATAGTCTATCACTTATGAATGTTTTTCAGTCTTTTTCAATTAAACTCTTTATTTTGAGATACATTTACCATATAGTTATAAGACATATTACAGAGAAATCTTAATCACCCTTTTGCAAGTTTCTCTTAATGGGTAACATCTTGAAAACTATACTACATGTGGGATACAGATATGATATAGTCAACATTTAGAAGTTCCATTTCTCATTTTTTTTAAAAGATTTTATTTATTATTTGACAGAGAGAGAGAGAGATCACAAGTAGGCAGAGAGGCAGGGAGAGAGAGGGGAAGCAGGCTCCCCACTGAGCAGAAAGTCCGATGTGGGGCTCGATCCCAGGACCCTGACACCATGACCCAAGCCAAAGGCAGAGGCTTAACCCACTAAGCCATCCAGGCACCCCCATTTCTAGTTTTATTTTAAAAAAAGATTTTATTTATTTGAGAAAGAGAGAGAGATTGAGAAAACGAGTAGGAGGAGGGGCAGAAAGAGAAGCAAACTCCCTGCAGACCAGGGAGCCTGACGCAGACCTTGATCCCAGGACCCTGGGATCATGACCTGAGTCGAAGACAGATGCTTAACTGACTAAGCCACCCAGGTGCCCTAAAAAGATCCAATTCTAAAAGGATTCCTTATAATTCTCTTTATAGTCACAGATACCTACTCCCTCCATCCCCAACCCCTGACAAAAATAAATTTATTCTCCATTTCTATCATTTGGCCAGTGTAAGAAAGTTACATAAATGGAATCAAAATACATTTTAAGATGGGCTTTTTCTAAACTGAGCATAATATTTCCAAAATTCATCCAAGTTGTTTCTCGTATCAATAGCTTGTATTTTTTATCACTGAGTAACATTCATGCCATAGGTGCATCACAGTTCATTTAACCAGTCAGCTGTTGAAAGACATCTGTATTGTTTCCAGTTGGAGCTATGTTGAATAAGCTGTTAGGAATATTTGTATACAGGGTTTTGTTTGAGCGTGGATTTCATTTCTCTGTGACAAACACCCAAGAGACTGATTGTTGCAGCATTATATGGGAGTTGTAAGTATAGTATTATAGGGTACCATCAAACTGTTTTCCAGAAGAATTACCATTTTACATTTCCACTGACATTGTACAACTGACCTAGTTTCTTCAAATTTTACCAGCATTTCATGTTGCCATTACATTTTATTTTAGCCATCATCCTGTTCCTCTTGGTCAAGGAGAGGAATGAGGAATTCCAATGCTAGGTTAAGCATTGGAATCTCCACGAGTCACCTTCTTCTGTTGGTTGGTGAAGGGGAGGTCATGAAACACCTTGCCATTATGTTTTTCCTCCAGTTCTTGAGTCCTTAATCAGATCTCCTTCCTCTTATCTATGTTAGTTTCATACTGAAGCTATAATAAACTACCAGAAATTTGATGCCTTACAATAACACAAACTTATTCTATAATTCTGGAGGTCAAAAGTCCAAAACTGCTTAATTTGGCTAAAATCCAAGTGTAGACTGGGCTGGTTCCTTCTGGAAGCTCTCAGGGTGAATTTTCCTTGTCTTTTCCAGTTTCCAGGGGCTGCCTGCATTCATTGGCTTGTGGCCCCTTTTTCCATACTCAAAGCCAACAGCACAGCATCTTCAAACTTCTTTCTGCTTCCCTCATGACACAGCCTTCCATTCTTCTGGCCTCACTTCTAGAAGGATCCTTGAGATAACACCAGGCCCTTGTAGACAATTCCAGGACAACCTCTTCATCTCCAGATCCTTAATGGAATCACACTTGAAAAATCCCTTTTGCTGCGGAAGGTATATTTGGATTCCAGGTATTAGGATGTAGATATCTTTGGGGGACATTATTCAGCAACCATAACACCTTTGAGTCCTCTGGTTGTTTCTTATGTTGTTTCTAGCATACATTGTTGACTTAGCAGAAAAGAGAAGGGAGAGATGTGTTATGTATTCAAGGTTTGTGTCCTTTAAAATTCATAAGCTGAAATCCTAACCTTCAATGTGATGATATTAGGAGGTGGAGACTTTTGAAGTGATTAAATTATGAGGGCTCTGTCCTCTTAAATGAGATTAATACCCTTATAAAAGAGACCTCTGAGTGCCCCCTCACCCCTTTTACCATTTGAGGACAAAGGGAGATGGCCATCTGCCACCTGGAAAGAGAGAGGGTCCTCATCAGGATTTGAATGTGTTGGCACCCTGATCTCGGTCTCGGAGCCTCCATAACTGTGAGAAATCAATGTCTGTTGTTTATAAACCATCCATTGTACTCTACTTTGTCACAGCAACCTGAATTAAGACAAGCACGTGCCATCTTGCTTGGACTAGCAGTATACTATTATTTTAGTCTCTAGCTTTGTGTCATATTCAAATTTTATTAAGGACCCTTTCTGTTTGTTTTAAATTCAAACCATCAATCAAAATATTGAACAAGACAAGGCCAAAGCACAGTCTTATTAACACAGTTTGAGACTGTCTCATTTTGGTCTTATTGGAATACAGTTGAGAATCAGGAATCCATTTGTTTGCATCATCACCAAGTTACTCTTCTCCATCTTTTCACTAAGTATAAAAAGGAATTCTGCAGGATGCCCCAGTGAAATCACATGATGACAGTGTTTCTTTCATGAATAGATTAGGGAATCCTATTTAAAAAAAAGATAAATTGTACTGGCTTTCTGTACACTTTCCTCATTTAGTAGACTCTAAACATCATTTTTTTTAATCTAAATCACTCTGAGTGAAGTAGTTTCCTACTTCATAAGATGTTATAGAATTATGGCAGAAATAGTCCTCCTATTACTATATACTAGATATCTACTATATACCTACTATCTACTATATACCTACTATATACTGTTCTGAAATACCCCAAATCCATCTCTTGTCTTTGTTGAAATTTTGGAGTAGTACTCTGATTGCATCTTTGAAACCCTATACTTTGATCCTGAGCATTGTTAATGACAGTTCTCATATCAGATCTGCAGAGTCTTGTCTTCTTGGGATGTCATTCTTCTTGGTCTGTAGAGAGAGCTCATTTAAAAATAACCAAGTCCCTTGATTAATTTCATGTTTTATCTTTGTATTGAAATTTCTTCTATAAAACTCCTATTTCTTCCATGACTTTTCAATTTTCAAAATCACTGTCACCACCTGAACTCTTCGCCCATCCTTTTCCTTCACATGTGTGGTACACTTGATAGGTGACAGGCACCATACTTGGTGTAGGGCATGTAAAGATGAATAAATCAATTACCTGGTAACATTTCAGTCACCTGTCACCAGTGTACCACCTCTGCCCCCTTCTCTGCTTATAGTGTCTCCGAACTAGCTTGCACAGCCTTTTCTTATCTTTAGCAGTTCCTCAGGCCTCAGTAACTCTGGCCTCTAACGTGACACTGCTCTTCTAAGCCTACACAGCTCTTTTATTTTCATTCCTTGCTATGTGCCCCTCTTTCTACCTCTTCCACATGTTCGTTTATATTTCCTACTCTCGGGAAACCTTCCTGTGCATGAAAGGCAGTTCCCTGAGAAATATTTTTTCTCCATGTGATTGGAAACTATACAAACTGAAGATCATTTTCCTACCACACTCCCGGAGTAAATTCCCTTTTAAGGCTCACACAAAAGTCAAATCTGATTTCTTCCTTTAAATGCTTTTGAAATCTGTTTTTTAAATATCTTCACCCCACATCTGGTTATGGTCCATGTTCATTTCCATGTAACCACTTCCCATCGTGAATAATTTTTTATTTCTTGATCAGAATTGGATTCACAGAAGTAGCATCTTAATTTCTTCATTTGTCTTTAGAAAAGTAAAAAGAATATTTTAGATGCTCCTTCTTCCATACAATTCCATTCCCAGATGGTTGAAATTAATCAGGACTATACCTTAGGAACGTTTCCCTTCTTTCTGCTGTTTAAAGTAAAAAACCATGTTTAATGACAATCTTGATTATTTTCTCAAAATGCCTTTCCTAAACGAAGACATTGAAACCATTCTTCCACCAGTCCCTTCCCGAAATATTATAAAATTTCCACAAAGAGCCTTTTCTTTCTTTTTCGTTCTCTCTCTCTCTCTCTCTCTTTTTTTGGCTCTACTTAGAACAAACCAGCTGTCTGCAGAGCTATCAGCAGGGTTTATTTTTCTTGGCCTAAATGCAAACCTCTAGTTATTAATATGGGCGTTACTTCTTCTTGCTGACAATTTAAGATAAAGTAAATTGGAAGTGACATAAAGGAGCGTGTGTGTGTTAATGTGCGTCACTGAGGTTCTTTCCGACATCCTGAAAGGTCTCGTCTGGATGGCCCACACCGGCAGCCACTGCAAGCAACCCCATGCTATTAAAGGGTGGGCATTCTCATTGATTTGTAAAAGTGACAGATGCAGCATGTGACTGTAAATTAGCAATGTGAAGTTAGTCCCATGAGATCTCCTGGCGGGCTCCCTCAACCTCCCCCACCACATACACCCCAGCAACTATTTGGCTGTTTCTCAAGCTTTTTAACATTTCCTTTGACTTGCTGCAGTGAGTCCTCTGGGTTTTGGCATATCTTTCTCTTCCTTCTTTCTCCTTTCTCTGCAGTCATTCATACCAAAATTTAAACATGGAAAATTATCTTAGCATTATAATTGTTCTTATCTTTACCTCCTGTGGCTCTGGATAATAATATTGTTTTTGGACACTGTCCATATTATAGGGCTTCACAAAGTTTACTGTGCACAGAAATCAACTAGAGTGCTTATTAAAATGCAGATTTCTAAGCCCCCTGTCCAGAGCATCTGATTCAGCAGGTCTGGCAGGCAGCCTGTGAGTGTTTATCTATTTACCGTGCTCTCCAGGCGACCTTTGGGCAGGTGGTCCGTGGGCTGCCTTTAAGAAGCATGAGATTCAATCCTTAATCTCTTTTCAAGCTTAAATGAGGTTTTTGTTCTATTTTTAGCTAGTTTACATTTTTCTTAGGCAATTTTTTAAATAGTGAGGATAGTCATCTTCACTTTGTGGGGTTCAGCTGGGTTGAAATGCGTTCTCCTGAGTTCTGAAGCATTCCACCGTGTCCCTGACTACGAGGAGCCTGGGCCCTGGTCGTAGGTGCTGCACTTGATGCTCTCTCCTGTTATGTCTCTGGCTTGTTGAGAATGCATCTCAGCCCACCCCTGATAATAGCAATATGTCACTCTTGAAAGATGGCTCGTTTAGATATTCTATATCAAATTAGATAGTACCTTTACAGAGCCACATTTTTTAAAAAAAGACCATGTTCGTATAAAATATTGAAATACTATTAAATTTATAAGGCAACGAATACTATAGCACCTTAATCAAAAGCAAAATACCACATGATGAAATGTCATGACTTCAAAATGCGTAGGAACAAACTTTGGCCCAGACTAAATGTCAGCAGTAAAATACTTGGTAATGAAATGAGCAAGACCAAAGGTCAGGCTTCCATAAAAATCCCATTCTAGCTCCAGCTTCATTTTAAATCATTGCAGATTATGTATGGTAAGCTGTCTGTATTTTTAAGTGAGATGTCCTTCCCATGAACTTCAGGCTGGTTATGGCTCATGAGAGGAAAAAGTTCTAGCTTGGGAAGCTGTACCTTGTCAAGCTTTCCCTCTTCTTCTTCTTTTCAACTGGTAGAAGCCTGCCTTGGTGAGTAGACCTCTTTTTAGAAGAAGAGCGTGTACTACTATTTCATAGAATAAATGAGTGACTTATGGCCTCCTATGTCTTGGTTTGGCCTGGAAAATCTGTTATAGATAAATTATAACTGTTTTGTAGGACTCTTTTTATTCTCAAAAAATCCCCCAATTTTGGTCAATTTCTACAAGTCTTAAGATAAATGACCAAGTTGGGGTTCCTGGGTGGCTCAGTGGGTTAAAGCTTCTGCCTTCAGCTCAGGTCATGATCCCAGGGTCCTGGGATTGAGCCCCACGTCGGGCTCTCTGCTCAGCGGGGAGCCTGCTTCCTCCTCTCTCTGCCTGCCTCTCTGCCTACTGTGATCTCTGTCTGTCAAATAAATAAAATCTTTAAAAAAGAAAAAAAAGATAAATGACCAAGTTAGAAGATGATGTCGTTTTGCTTGGAATCATGCACTGCTGTGGTTCTCCACCTAGACTATGATTCAGAATCACTTGAAATACTGATTAAAACACAGGGTATGGGGCCCATCCCCAGAAATTTTGGTGTGGGTGGGACCTGAGAATTCATATTTCTTATAATTCCCCAGATGATGCTGATGTTGCTGGTCCAGAGACCATGCTTCAAGAATCAATGACCTACTGGCATCTCATCTTACTAAGAGTAAAAGCCAAAATCCTTATCATGGCCTAAAAACTCAAATGATCTCTCTGACCACTACCTTTCTGACCTACAACCTGTGAACCTGCTTTCTCCCTTCCAGTTTCACCTGGCCTCCCTGCTGCAACAGGAGGAAGCAGGTGGTCTTCTGCCTTGGCACTGTCCCTCCTGCCTGGAGGGGTCTCCCCAGCTATTCCCAAGGAGCACTTCTGCAATTCCTGTAAGTATTTATTCATGTTCTCAGTGATTTTCCCCTAACCATCTTTGTCAATATTGCAACCCAACTACCCAGTTGTCTTAGCTCACTCAAGTGTTCCTTTTTTTCATAGAACATATCAATTTATAACATTTTACTCCATTTACTCCACCCCAAAGTAAGCTCTGTGAAGGGACGTTCTCTGTTTTGTGGAATGAACACCTTGATGAGAGCCTGGCATATGATAGGCATTTTACATGGGTTTACTGAAAGAAGGAATGCATCCCCAAATGTTTGCTGTGCTTTTTAAAAAATATAAATTAGTAAAGTATGTGATGGCTAGAAGATTACCACAGAATTCTAAGGTACTATATACACATAGGTAAATGATGCATATAGTTTTAGGATCAGAATTTAAAAAAGCCCAAACTTTGGACTTTTTTTTTGGACTCATGTCCAACCTTTATTCATCAAGTTTTGTAAAGCCCTATGCCACACCTGTGAAATCTTTGTGCAGTTCAATTAACAAATATATGCCACATATCCTTAATATATCTGCTAGTCATTTGCTCCCAAACCATCTTCCTTGTTCTTCCACCTCTTTCCACTACAGTTTCAAAAGTCCAACACTAACTGTTTCTAAGGAAACTATTAGAAATGTAACATCTGTAATGCATAAGAAAAAGAGGTAATAGGAAAAATTGATCCAGAAGTGTCACCTGCATTATGCACTGTTTCAAACCTCTGCAAAAATCTGATCCTGCAAACAACACTCTTTCTGAAGGTCAGAAAAAGTTAGGTTAGAAAGAGCACTATTTTATCAGAGGAAATGATTCACAAGTTTATAATGAATTATACTCCGTCCTCTTAGAAGACTCTTTGTAATCACTGTATTTAAAAAAGCTGTCCTTTGATTTAAAAATCATTTCCTTTTTATCTCAAAATCTGTGTGGTGGTGGAGACTCTCATTATCCCACCATCACTCCGAACCAATCCTCAGCAGGAAAGTTAACCCTCGATTTCTGTCTCTCTCCTACTTGTCGTATACCTACGTGTACAGCAAAATTGTGGGCTGGATTGTCTTAAGACCAGTTCAGTTAATTTGGCAAAAGCATGACATTTTTCTATCCCTTCCATCAAAAACATTTCACTGGAGTTTCTCTTCATGTTTCAGAGGAAAGAAAATATTCTTGTGAGAAACTGTATCCAATCAGAGAAAATAAGCTTAGTAATTAGAGGCATATAGGCTTCCTAGAGGAAAGATACATTTTTCTTTGATAGTTCAGCTGCTGTCATCAATTATTCAAAGCCCAATTTAGATGTTGTTGTTCTTTAAACTCTACTGGTTAACTGATTTGGGATTAATGTGTTAGCACTGGCCATAAGCTACCTCACCCTGCATTCACTGTAACCTGCTGTCTGCTCTGTGGAACCGAGTTCCCCTGGCTCTTAATTAACTGCTCTGACCATCCTGTAAGGCTAAGCAGACTGATTAGCCTCACAAGTGGAGCAGCAAACACAATGATGGCTTATTTTTATTTGACACGGAGGTTTAGGGGTCTGTTTCAGGGGTCTCAGTGGTATTTTCCCCCCAAATCCATTTGGTAACAGAATGTTTTCTAAATTACTATTTCTCCTGGAAGAATAGAAATACAAATATGTCAAAGCTGTCAAAATCATTGATTCCTAAGATAATCATTCAATGGGAAGAAAACACATTAAAAATAAAACAAAATGGGGGCCTGGGTGGCTCAGTCGGTTAGGTGTCTGCCTTCGGCTTAGGTCATGATCTCAGGGTCCTGGGATTGAATCCCATGTCAGGCTCTCTGTTCTGTGGTGAATCTGCTTCTCCCTCTCCCTCTATGATCTCTCTTGCTCTCACTCTCTATCAAATAAATAAATAAATAAATAAATAAATAAATAAATAAAATCTGTAAGAAAAAAAATAAAACAAAATGGAGAGAACCCAAGAAATTGAAGTGACCCATGGTATCTGCACCATTTTGTAAAATTTATGATTTCAGACCTATAAAGACCTATTCAAGATCTCTGAGCTACACTGGGTGCCTGTCTTTCTAAAATCTTCCCTATTGTCTCACAGCTTTTTTTTGTCCTCAGCTTCAAAGCTGTCTGTTGCCTTACCTTAGCCTTCCCAACCAGTAGCTGTGCTATCTTCTCAAATAGTAAACAAATTATTTAACTATAATAATAACTTCTAGTTTTTCCATCTACTATTAAAAGGAATTATTTCAACACATTCTAGTGGCCAGCACAATACCTAACACAGTGTACTGTGCAGTAAGTTTTCAGTGACTGAATGAAGAATTATTTACATCTTTGGTCTCACTTTGAAATTCCTTGTGACAATATAGCAAATTGAGTATGACTTTGGGGAATAAACCAGAGAAAATAATTAGGTTACTTCAATATCAATTATCGTGTGATTCTATATAATGTCGGCTTATTTTCGTGGTATAAAATTATTTATTATTTTTGATCCTTCTGATCAAAAAAGTCTTTTCAAAGAAGTCATGAAGAAAACAAATTAGAGGGAATTAAATCAAGTCCCTCCCGTCCAGATGTTTTCTGTAGTATGTCCAGAAAGAGCAAATTGGGCCTCACTGGCATTTACTTTGAAAAGGTCGGCATGTCTCTGGGTTTTCAGCTCCTCACAACTTCCATCTTCTGTCTTCTTTCAGTGCCAGCTTTCTTCCTTGAGTCTTTCATGGTCTAATACGAGTCCTTGACTATTTTGTTTTGGGGAGTAATGATGATGAAGAGGTATTCATGACTCAGGAAGACATGGGTGATTTGTTCCAAATTAAAACATTTTTGATAGTTTGAGGAGAAAAAAAAAATGATGTGTCTCTTTCTCTCTGCTTTTGCTCCTCCCACCAACCAAGATGGTATACTGTTCTGGAAACAAGGGATCACTCTGTACTTATCTGACTGCATTTTGTTCCATATCTCCATTTTTGAGATTCACCACGTAATTGTAGTTTTGTTCAGATGATTATGATTATTGCATCTTCAACTCAGGACTCTGAAAGTTTTTTTTCTAAACATGACTAGGGTCAACTTTAGTTTTTCTGACCATCTATCTTTCTAAAGGACCATTAGAACATTAATCACACATCAGGGAACCTCACATTTTTGTCAATAAGCCTCCCAAAGAGGCATGTGAGTAACCAAACTCTTCTGCCTTTATCACTTCTAATACTTTTATTCTTTCCCTCTTTAAACCAATAAATGGCATGAAAACCAAGATCTTTTTTTCTGTTGTTTTTTTTTTATATTTTATTTATTTATTTGACAGACAGAGATCACAAGCAGGCAGAGAGGCAGGCAGAGAGAAAGGAGGTAGCAGGCCCCATGCAGAGCAAAGAGCCCGATGCGGGGCTTGATCCCAGGACCCTGGGATCACGACCTGAGCCGAAGGCAGAGGCTTTAAAACACTGAGCCACCCAGGCACCCCTCTCTGGGTTTTTTTAAAGTGACAGTTTGTGTAAGCAATAGATTTTGGTAAAATGAATTAAAATCCAATATAAGTATTAATAAACTTTATAGAATCCTTGGATGGGTATATTATTTCACTTTCTAAGTTAGAGCTCAGGAGCCCAACAACTCCCATATAATGAACTCAAACCTAAGCAGAAGTAGAGGGTAATCTTAACACAATGATGGGCAGAGAATCAGAACTGACAGGAAACGGATAGATGTTCCACTATCTATCAGGGGAGGGGACGGGGGGGCATATTTACCCTACTGCTGTGGGTCACAATTAATGTCAAAAAAAGAACCTAAGGGTACCTGGGTGGTTCAGAGGGTTAAGCCTCTGCCTTCAGCTCAGGTCATGGTCTCGGGGTCCTGGGATTGGGCCCCACATTGGGCTCTCTGCTCGACAGGGAGTCTGCTTCTCCCTCTCTCTCTGCCTGCCTTACTGCCTACTTGTGATCTCTGTCTCTCTATGTCAAATAAATAAATAAAATCTTTAAAAAAAAGAACCTAAATTATATATGGGAATTAGAAGTGACTGTTCTGATTCTTGATCCCATTCTCTAATATTTCTTCACATCTAAGTTATGAATTGTTTCTCAAACAAAACTAAATCAATACTATCTCTTTGTTTCTTTTTTTTTTTTTTTTAAGATTTTGTTTATTTATTTAATTGACAGAGAAAGAGCCAGGGAGAGAGGGAACATAAGCAGGGGGAGTGGGAGAGGGAGAAGCAGGCCTCCCGCTGAGCAGGGAGCCCAATGCGGGGCTCGATGCAGGACTCAATGTTGGCCTCAATCCCAGGACCCCGGGACCCTGACCTGAGCCGAAGGAAGATGCTTAACATGTGAGCCACCCAGGTGCCCCTATCTCTTTGCTCCATACAGGAAACTGCTTTGAGGTCTTCCTAGTGTGTATATACCTCATGAAAATGGCGGTAATTTTAAACAGACTGTTCTTTACTTGCCTCTAGACACACACAGACACTAAATCAAAAGGTATACAGCCAAACGCCTGACTGTATGTGGAGTGTCTCCAATACGAGAATAATCTGTTACCAGCCCAGATTGCACTGATGTGGACCCAGGTGATGCTGAACTTGTAAACAGCCATGATTATAGATGGCAGGTACATGGGTTAAAGATAGCTCAAGACAGAAATTCCCTCTTTATCTCCTTACCATTTTCTTCTATTAGATGCAAAAAATTTGAAAGATAAATTTAAGAGATGGGGTAGTGTGCCAAGTACTTACATATCTCCACTGGAGAAAAAAACTAAATTCAAATCTAAACCCAATAGATATCATTAGAAATTTCCTCCCTCATATGTAAGTTAAATATGATAATTACTTTCCTTCATGTTTCCCTCTGCAGAGAATGGAACTGTAACAATTATTCAAGTGGAGGAAGTGGCAGGGGGTGACAAAAAGCCATATTATTAGATATCCTCAGAAACATTTCATCTTGGTGGCTTCTGCATAGACTCCTGCGAGCATTCTGGGCAAGGAGAATAAGAAAACCATGGTCAGCTCAATATTACCAAGTCCTTTTCTTGATAAACATCTAAAAGTGTGTAATGTGCTGGGAAAAGTCTAACTTTACATCTACATACTTAATATATGCACCAATTTCTGCTGTGCTTCAAGAACATCTATCTGTCTTTCTCATATACTTAGCATTTCAAAACACTGTTTAGGAAAAAAATGGGGGGGGGGAGACCAGTCAAAGGAATGAACAATTTGAAATTTCCCCTGATATCTTCACATGTCTATTTAGGAAACTGTACACAATTGCAATCAGAGCAAACAAAGACAATTTGCTTTTACAATGAAGTAGCTTAATGCTTTCCTTAAAGATGTAACTTGATTAATTTATTTTATGAGGCTAAGCAGGACGATCCAAGAAGAAAAATGTCATGTAGCTACAGAGTATTATGATTCATTATAATAAAGGCCAGGATAATAACAACCTAATAATAGAATATGAACAGACTTTAAAGCAACAATACAATGGAATTTATAGAAAGCAGCAAGCAGCTCTAAAGAAAACAGGATGGGGACTTCTCATGGCAAACAATGAATCCTGTTTGTCCCAGAAAAAATGAAATTCAAACTGGCTATGTTTCAGTCTCTCTTCTAGCTTTACATTTACCTTGGCAGGAGAAGCTCCGGTCTACAGAACACCCGTGCCCTTTCCCAATGGATGCAGGAAGAAGTTTCTCCTATCAGCTTTTGTTTAATGTTATAAATCTGACTTACTTGTCAGCATCATGATTCATGACAGCAAACAGAGAGAGTGTGAGGCCCGCATTTCTGGGGGTTGGGAATAGATTAGAGTATTTAGACAGCTTTCATGTACAGTCTCATCCAGTCTTGCTGGACATAAAAGAAACTTGAGAAAATTCTCCAGATCTAGTGCAGACTCGGAGTGAGATCCAGGGAGATGAATCATTTCTTGCTGAAGGTAAGTGTCATGAATATATCATTGAAGCCTACACTAGCAACCTTAGGGAAAAATCTTGTTCTTGTATGTGAATAAAAAATGCACATCAATCCTAACTAAAATTAGAGTTATGTATTGAGGAGCTTTTCTATGTCTTTATCCTCATGGGCTGGTGAAAAATTACCTGAAGGGGGGAGCATTTATATGGATGTGCCGTCTGCTTGCCAGCTGAAGTAGGTGGAGGCTTTTCTCTGTTCAACGACAAATGTCTCCACTGGTGGTATGAATTCCACCTCAGTGACCATACTTCATGACTTAGCCCTAGATTTGCTCTCTCTCTGGTTACTCAACACTTCCAGCAACTACTGTGTATAAGGTATATTGTGCTGTGTCACAGAGATACAAATTTAAAAAGACAACCTTAGTTTAAGAAAACTGGGTCAAAAAAAATTTAGACATTCTCCCCCAAAAATGTGATCATAGGGTTTTGTAAACACGCTTATAAAGAAAGCATTTTCTGAGGCAGTCTGATGGTAAGAGTCAGAGGCTGCTTCCTGAAGACATAACACATGGATTTAATTTTGTGGGATAATTAAGTGCTTGACATTTGGAGAAAAGGGGAAAGGAAGGAGTATTTTGGTTAGAAGGAATAGTGTGTTAAAATCATGGAGCCAAAAATGAAGAAAATGTTTTATTAGAAGAACTGCTAGCATATCAGAATGTTGGCATACAGGGCTTCTTACCTAAGCAGGGGAGGAAGGGCTAGTGAACCTAAAAGGGGTGGTTAAATCTGCTACACAGATTTTAAAGTACATTATGTATTTATTTATTTATTTATTTTTAAAAAAGATTTTATTTATTTATTTGACAGATAGAGATCACAAGCAGAGAGGCAGGCAGAGAGAGAAGAGGAAGCAGGCTTCTCGCTGAGCAGAGAGCCCGATGCGGCGCTTGATCCCAGGACTCTGGGATCATGACCTGAGCCGAAGGCAGAGGCTTTAACCCACTGAGCCACCCAGGTGCCCCATGCATTATGTATTTATTGTGTTTTCTGGTGAGTTTAAGTGGATTTCTGGGTAAAAATAGAATGTTGGTGGAACATGGCTTGAGGAGATGATGACAGACACAGGAAGCACCAATCGAATACGAGGGAGCACGGGCAGTATCAGATCGAGATGCAGAGGAAGAAATGAAATTGGGGAGTAGATTAGCGATGAAATTCAAAGTGTTTTGTGATAAATGTAAACAAACACTCAGAGAAGACCTCGTGTTTATTTTGAATCACTGTGCAAACGCAGTCTTTTTGGGGAGGAACAGAGTAGTGTAGTAGAAAGATGATAAAGAACTTGACCAGGAGCAGACTGAGAGAACATGTCTGGGTGGAGATGTCCAGGACCAAGCTGAACTTGGACTGAATATAAACTCTGGGCTGAATGTAACAGTTTGGGAGTCAGCATGGTGGTGCTGGTGTTTCGTGCCAAGACTATAAAGTAGACTCCCTAGAAGCACATGTCGGAAGAGAGGAATGTGGAACAGACACCAAGGTAATGCCAATGAAATACATGTTCACTCTGCTCCTCTGAGAAAGTTTCACCTTCCATGATTGTATGTGGAAAGATGGAGATTATGGATTTGACCCAGAGATGATGTTGAGTCCTCCAACTCTCTTGGGCTCCCCATGTGTCTTTTCCATTTATCCATTATCAAAGTCATACATGTACATCAGGCTTTACTGAGGTATCAAAAAAAAAATGGATCACAATATGAAAAGATTTAAAATCTCACATAATTCAAAGTCAAAGCAGTATAGAAGAGAAACCCCTCATGACATGTCTTCCCATGACAGCCCCCCTCCCCAGTTCCTAACTCGACTAATTATCCTTTCTAAAAATCCAGCCCTAAATCTGCTGTATGACTCAACAGCCATCTTTTAAGGATACAACACCCACTTCCCAAAGGGTTTTCTAGGTTTCCTCCTTTCCCAGCAAAACATTTCTGTACATCTGGGTTATTTCATCTAGAATAACAACATACCACATGGAACTCTACATAATGTTATTCAGGATGGCTGTAAGGATTCCAGGTCTCGTCTCTTTAAGCTCTTCCTGAAAGGGATGTGAAAATATATGTGTTTTGGCGTGTTAGATAACTCTTGTAGTACTAGTGCACCTAAATCTCTACTACAGTACTATTCTACTATAGTACTGTTCATATTATACCTATGAGAAGTTGGTGTTGTTTAAATAAACCTGGTCCACATGGGGTGATTCAGGTCAGGCTACCTGGATGTTGGATCTGGGGGTTCAGTCAGGATTCCAGCAACTCTAATATGACCCTCTCTCTTCCACAGACACAGTCATCAGCAATTGTGTTCCACACAACAGGGAGCCAGAGCATTGCCCTACATCTATCCCTGTAAATGTTTTTGGTCTTGTTACACATCCCAGTGGCACTGACTCCCTTCTGTTTCTGTAGAACAGATTTTTCCACGTGGAGTGTGTGCCAGGCCTTTTCATCCACCCTAGTTTCTTGTTGACAATTGTTAATCCAGGGAAAGCCATATTATAATGCGGGTGGAAAGTCACTGGAACATGTGAACAGGGGGACAGAAAGTGGCAGTCATGGGGAAAGGAGTAAGGGATACATTCAAGAAAAGGATTTTTAGGAGGAGAAAAACTGAAAACATTTATGGTCTGAGAGAAAAGCTTAAGTAGGGAGGAAGAGATGCAAGACACTTGAAGAGACAGTGTAATTGACTGTTCGGGATCCCAGAGAAGGCATGAGGGTTTGGAATGAAAGACCAAAGTGGAAATATCTAAGATTGCAGCTTCCTCTTCCCTCAAGTGTAAGAAATGGACAATCACAATGAGAACATTTTTATGTTTGTTGAGTGCAATGAGAACATGTAAGGATAGAAGCCTGTTTTATCCCCCACAAGGTTTGTTGGTCTGTCCCCTTGCTTACACAAGAGCAAACTGAAAAAAGGTGAATTGTTTGCCAACAAGAAGCCATGCTTCTGTTGGGAAGAGAGGACAATAAGCAATTATGATAAATTAATATTCATAATGTTATGTTATTATAGCAATTTTGTAATAATTTTCTAAATATGGTCCTCTTGCTCTTGTATAAAATAGGAAGGGACTGAGAAGTCTCTTATAAATGTGGCAGCTTTTTATAAGAAAGAAAAAAGTTTAACATAAAGAGATAAGTACTAATCTACAGTTGTGGCAGAATGGAAAACCCAATTTTGTAAGATTATAGAATTAGAAGTGTTTTGTTTCTGCTTTTATTTGGATCACTGCATATTAACTTCATGAATTTAAAAGCTGTACAAAACAGAAAAAGAATTGCTAGAATGATTTTGAAATAGACTAACCAGTTTCTGAAATAGACTAACCAGTTTCAGAAATGTCTAGTTGAAAATGATTCTAGCATTAAGCACAACGATAAATATGGCCATCATGACAAAATCACAACCAGGAATGTATGAAATAGCAACAGATATTGGAGGATGGGAAAGGCAGAAAGAACTTTGGATCTCACACTGGAACTCAGTAGTTGACTTTATTAATAGACATCATATATAATCTATTTCTTCTCTCACTGTCTGTCTCTCCCCCATCTCATCCCATCCTCACACACACATACACAGAGCAAGAGGATTTGATATGATTCCTCCCACAGAAAGAGACTGTAGGATGTTTCCCATAGAAGTCTCCATTCTGTTTTAACTGGCTGGAGAAGCTGGATTCTGTTCCTAGCTCCAAAAGGACTCTGACTCCATATTACCACACTGAGGAGTTGCCACAATAAATATTATCTTAAAACACCCTTAAAACTCCATAGAGAAGTATCTTATAGTTACTCAGTGAGATGTTACTTAAATTGGCAAATCAGGACAGCAGCAATGCCATGAAGTGTATAATAGCAAAATAACAAATGACAGCCAAGAATGACACTGGAATGTTTCTGGGCATGAATCTTTGTGATTATAGAACTTGCTTGATGGGCAACCACATGTCAGATCCTGAGACAAAATAAAGATAACTTTTCCAAATTTAAACCAGAAAATATATATGTTTCTCAGATAAAAACAATCTCTATTACTCTTTTTTTTTTTTTAAGATTTTATTTATCTTATTTGACAGAGATCACAAGTAGGCAGAGAGGCAGGCAATGAGAGAGAGAGAGGAGGAAGCAGGCTCCCTGCCGAGCAGAGAGCCCGATGCGGGGCTCGATCCCAGGACCCTGAGATCATGACCTGGGCCGAAGGCAGAGGCTTTAACCCACTGAGCCACCCAGGCGCCCCCAATCTCTATTACTCTTAAGAGAATAATTTCTTTGTTCAGAGCAGAAACTGCCTAGCTCTGGTGATGTGAAGTATAAGTTATTCATGGCAATTAGGGGTGACCTTGTGACCTGCCTCTAGCCAATGATATCTGAGCTGAGAAACTTAGCTGAGAAAAGTGCCATCAAAGAAACCTTTCTTTGTAAAAGACAGCAGATGAGACAGATTCTGTTCTTAGCTGCTTCTTTCTGTATCCCTTGCAGGTGTAATGGCTAGATGTGCAGCAGACATCTTGTGACCATGAGACTAGCATGGATATGAGAACCAACATTCCAAGATGACAAAGCAGAAAGGAAAAAAGATCCTAATGACATCCTTGAGTGAGGAAACCAACACTACCAACAGGGAAACTGTGGGATTCTTCTTATGTAAATAAAATACATCCCAGTGTTTAAGCTAGTTTTTATTAACATTTTGGTCAAATATATTCCTAATTTTTGGCCAAATATATTCCTAAATGATACACCATTGATTTCTTTGATTAGTTAGATTGTTCTTACTTTCTGGTTACATTCTTTTTTTGTTTTTCTCTGGTATTTGTTTTGACAGAGAAGCTCAACCTAAAGTCCTCAAAACACCCTGCCCAAATCTTTATCTATTTCCTTGTCAACTATCATTACTATATTCTATTGTCTACTGTTTGCCTACAGTTTCTGTCCTAGGAGCCAAGCTCATCCCCCTTACCTCTGTCTATTTCACAACTTGGGTATGCTTAAATGAGTCCACCTTCCTATTACCTTTACCTTCCATACAGCTTTCTTTACAGAAGGTACTTCTTACCCATGTTGACCACCACAGCCTCACCTCAAACCCTTGTCCTACTCTATACCATGACTAATCTCATTTCATCAGTATTTACTGAGTCCATGCTGCATACACAGGTTGTAAACAGAAAATATCATCATTAAGTGTGTGGACTCCAAAGGTAGAGCACGTGGGTTCAAGTCTTGTGACACCAGTTTTGTAGACTTTTTTTTTTTTTTTAAGATTTTATTTATTTACTTAAGAGACAGCACAAGTGGGTGGGAGGTGCAGAAAGAGAGGGAGAAGCAGACTCTCTTCTGAGCAGGAAGCCTGATGCAGGGCTCGATCCCAGGACCCTGTGATCATGACCTGAGCCAAAGGCAGACGTTTAACCAACTGAGCCACCCAGGAGCCCTGAGAAGGAAATCCTTCTCTGTTATGTTTTAGTATGATGCTTCGATGTTACAATTCAGCCATTTTCATGCATAGCCTCTAGCTAAGGAGTACAGCAGATTAAGACTTGTTCCAGGATCCAATACAGGCTTTGTTTTCTATCATTAATTGCCCCATTATGGCTAAAGCTCTCTCTCTCTGTGTATATACACACATATATGTACATTAAACACACACACACACATATACAAACACATTTTACATATATACACACATTATATATGCACACATTATATATACACATACACACATATATATACACACATTATATATATGTACACACATGTATATATGTGTGTATATATATACACACATATTACATATACACACATTTTATATATAGGTATCAGCTAAATATTGGCTATATATCTATATATATACATATTTCAATGTAAATATCCAAGATATATGCATATATATTTATATTTATATATTTATATATATGCATATGTTAAGGGAATGGTATAATGACTTTCCACATACACATGACCCAGCTTCAATAATTATAATCAATAAAGAAGTTTATAAAACATCACTCAAAATACGTGTGTCTTAATAGGCTAACACACATGACAACTTGTTCTATATTTATATAACTATTTAAATATCTATGTAAATAAA